>OVBX01002663.1:0-19339 GCA_900406325.1 Erucastrum elatum | reverse complement strand
GCTTGTGCAATGGACGCAAAAGCTCTGGCGAAATCGAAGAGAGCACACACTCAACACCACAGCAAGAAATCACACCCGCTTCATAAGCTGAAAGGTCCAGAGAAGGGGCAAGTAAACCAAACGAAGAATCCGGTTCAATCTCGCCGTGTATCTGAACTACCGTCTAATTCGGACCGGTACGATGATGAATCCGATCTCGGTTTGCTGTCAACTGATCAGCCTGCGGATGTTATCTTGCCTAAAAGCAAAGGAGCTGATTATCTGCATTTGATCTCTGAGGCCAAAGCTGAGTCTCATTCCAAGATTGAGAACGGTTCAGATTGTTTATCATCGTTAGATGATCTTTTGCACGGTATGGAGACTCTCAATCAAGATTCAAGAACACATTTGTCTATGTTTCTGTTGACTTATTTTGAAAAATTGTGCAGATGAGTTTAGTCGTGTGGTTGGATCTATGATCTCTGCAAGAGGGGAAGGTATGCTGTCTTGGATGGAAGATGACAACTTTATTGTGGAAGAAGACGGATCAGCTTCATACAAGGAGGTAGTAGTAGTAGTAGTAAGACTCGTGTAGTTGGATCTATTATCTCACGGTTAAGTATAATTTTCAGCCTGGATTCCTTTCCTTGGATCTGAATGCATTGGAGACGATGCTAGAGAAAGTGGAGGTGCATGAGAGGCTTTACATTGAAGCTGATGTTTTGCCACCAGAGCTGGTACACTTCCTTGTTCTGAAACCATTAGGCTTTAGACCAGGCTCTGTGTGTGTTTGTTTTGACAGATTTGATGTTTATGGATTGTGCAGTGTACTTCCCAAGACGCGGAAGCTGTGACAACAACGCTGAGTGAGCCGGTTCAACAAGAATCCGGTGGAAAGATTGACCCAGAATCATCATCAGCAGTGAAGGACATACAAATACTCACTGACCAGCCAGAGAAATCTTCAGCTATTGAAGCTGATCTCGATTTTCTTCTTGACTCCTTGAGTGAAGAGCCTAACTCATTGGCCAGTGCGTCCAGTCAGAATGCTTCTGCTCAAAGATCTTCTGCTTTTGAAACTGAGCTGGATTCTCTTCTCAGCTCTCATGGTGGCGGCGAAGTGCCATTGCGCAGACCAGCGAAGCCATCTGATCAAAAGCTTAACACGACGGTTTTGCTTGATGATTTGCTCGAAAGTACTTCAGTAGCAACCAAACCACAAGAGAAGCAGACCCCTTTGTCGTCGACAGTTGGAAAATCCAAAGTTATAGAGGAGTTTGATTCTTGGTTAGATACGATTTGATTTATGTGTTTAGTGTTATACCTTTTCTGTATTGCCTAAGGTAAGTCATAAATGGGAATTGAATTGTAGAATACTCTACTTAGTAACCTTGTCTTGCTCAGTCTTTTCGATATTGAACGTAGCCCGTTGGGCTTCCTGAGCTGTGCAACTTGTTCTGTCTCAGTTGTATTGTCAATTCTTTGCTAGTCTTAGTTAGTTATGTGATGGAGTCATGGAGACATCATCTAGAGCAATGCTGAACTCACAGCCTAGAAGTAGCCAAGTAGGGAGATGATAAGAGCTGGAGGGTGTATTACAGGAGGAGGTTGAGAGGTGAGAAGATAGGTGGAGAGGAAGATAAGAACAAGGTTACAACGGATCAGTTGGAAGTTACAAAAGGATGATCTGTTGGTTAAAGATTCCTAACGGCTTGGCGGGAGTTTGTTACTTACGTTACTATAAATAATTGGGCTTGAGCTCATTTGTAATTTGGCTTTTGTAATCTGTACTTTGTACTTGGGCTCTTCAGATATTTTCTGAGAGAAGGACTTGGCTTGTATTGAGTCAAGTATTATACAGAGTATTATACGAAAGTTCTAGTATCACAAATTCTATCATTTGGTGCGGTGAGCGTTTCGTACAACGCGATCTCGATGATGACGAGAGCGGTTACGGCGGTGGAGCAGCAAGTTGGCGAATCGGCTCAACGGATTGAGGTTCTGGATACGGCGGTGGCGGCGATCAATCTTAAGTTCGATCGATTGGACGAACGCCTCAATACGTTCATCGCGACATCGCAAACGAATACGCAAACGATCCAGGAAGCGTTGAAGACAGCTGAGGCGAGAAGCGATCGTCTGGAGACATCGTTGCAAACTCTCATCGCTTCTCTGCAGCAAAATCAACCGATCGCAACTCATGCTGAGTCGAGCGATCCGAGTCAGAACCATCCGCGAGCTCAACGACCGATTCAGGTAACTAACACTAATCTGGAACGAAATCGGGATGAGAACGCGCTAGGTTATCGGAATTTTGATCGTAATGAGGAAAATAGGAAAGGTCTCTACAAGAAAGTCGAGTTGCCTACATTTTCAGGTCAGAATCCGTTCGATTGGATCGCCAGAGTCGACAGATACTTTCGAGTCACACAGAGCAGTGAAGAGTATAAGATGGAATTGGTTTCTCTGAGTTTGACAGAAGATGCTTTGTGCTGGTTTAATTACGAGTTGGAGTTTTGGCCTTTCAGAGAATGGAACGACTTCAAGAGGAGAGTGTTGTCACGTTTTGCAGAATCCTTTGAGAGAACTCCTGGGAAAAGATTGTTTGGGATTCAGCAAAACGGTTCAGCAGCAGAATATATCAAGGAAGTTCAAGAACTTGCATCTCAGGTCCGTTTGGATGAGGAGAATCTAATTGATATATTCTTCAATGGATTGAAACAAGAACTGAAGGAATTGATTAAAATGAAGGAGCCACATACCTTACCGGATCACATTGAGACTATTCTAAAGATGGAAGACAACGAGTTTTGTCGATTGATAGCAGCAGGAAAGTCTCACGATCAGAAGAGTGGAAAGCAGTATTCGACCAGTGCATCTAAACCTTCTTCTACTTACGTAGCCCCTTCATGGAAACCAAAACCAGTTACAAGTGAAGGAAATCAGAAGGGTGTAGAGAAGCTGGCGCATCAAAAAGGAAATGACAAGAGTTCGAACCCAATCAAACTGTCAGACGCGGAGTATGATTACAAAAGACGGAATGGGCTATGTTTCAAGTGTCCGGAGAAATGGTCCAAGACACACATTTGTAAAAACAAAATGATACAAGTTATGGTGGTGTGTCATGATTGCGAAGTGGAGTTAATAGAAGAGGAGTTTCATGAAGCGTCTGATGGCAGTGAAGTAACAGAGATTATGACGATCTCAATGCATTCTTTCCTTGGTCGTTCGTCCCCAACAACGACTAAGATCAAAGGGAACATTGGGAAAACATGAGTAGTCGTACTCATTGATAGCGGAGCAACTCATAATTTCATATCCCCTGATGTAGTTCAACGAGCTCGTCTGCATTCAGTTTCTGCACGATATTTCACAGTGCTGGTGGGAACATGATTGCAGGTTCAGGGATCAAGCATTTGCAAGAACATTACCTTGCAGTTACAAGGCGTTCAGATTGTGACGGATTTTATCGTTTTGGAACCAGGGAGTGCTGATATAATATTGGGTGTACAGTGGCTTCGCACTTTGGGTAAATGTGAGGTAGATTGGGAAGAAAAGATATTATCTTACCTCACAAGTGAAGGCAGGGTTACTTTGAAGGGTGATGTAGATGTTCAAATTCCAGAGAAGACACCACGTACTGATGATGATGGTTTGGATTGGGATGGCGACAAGTATAAACTATTTGCTTCAACCGTCACTGAAACGTCACCACCATTGGAGATTGAAGAAGTTTTGAAGAAATTCAGTGATGTTTTTGCAGAACCTACGGGATTACCTCCGATACGAGGATTCGAATATTCCATACGGTTTTGGGAAGGGACCAAACCCATGTCGGTTAGACCGTATCTCTACCCTCACGTACAAATGGAAGCGATTGAAACAATGGTTCAGCAAATGTTGGACGCTGGATTGATTCGGAACAGTAGAAGCCCGTATTCAAGTCCAGTGTTACTTGTGAAGAAGAAAGATGGTGGGTGGAGGTTTTGTGTTGATTATAGAGCAGTCAACAAAGCAACAATTCCTGATAAATTCCCAATTCCAGTCATTGATCAACTACTGGATGAGTTAAGTGAATCGGTAATCTTCTCCAAGCTTGATCTACCCTCCGGTTACCATCAGATTAGGATGGTGGAAGCAGACATCGAGAAGACTGCATTTCGAACTCACGAAGGTCAGTATGAATTCGTGGTCATGCCGTTTGGGTTGAGCAACGCCCTTGCAACCTTTCAGGCCTTGATGAACGCAATTTTTAAACCTTACTTGCGGAAATTTGTCTTAGTGTTCTTTGATGATATTTTGGTCTATAGCTCCAACATCGAAGACCACAAAATGCATCTTTCCCTAGTTATGCAGACCCTGCTCAATCATCAACTTTACGCGAACAAGAAGAAATGTCTATTTGGTCAGGGTCAGGTAGAATATTTGGGTCATATCATCTCAGCAGCTGGAGTAGCTACTGACCCAAATAAGATTTCTGCCATGAAAAGTTGGCCAACTCCTCGTTCCGCTAAAGAACTTCGAAGCTTCTTGGGACTTACGGGTTATTACAGGAATTTTGTGAAGGGGTATGGAGTCATTGCTCGTCCTTTGACTTCTCTACTCAAGATTGAGAATTTTGATTGGACTGGGTTGTCTCAGAGAGCGTTTGAACAGTTAAAGACAGCTATGGTGACAGCACCTGTTTTAGCACTACCGGATTTCAGCATTCCTTTTGTGGTGGAGTCGGATGCATCAGGATATGGGTTAGGAGCTGTATTGATGCAGAATCAAAAACCAATCGCTTATTTCAGTAAAGGGTTATCGGACAGAGAGCAGTTGAAACCGATTTATGAGAGGGAGCTTATGGCTATTGTATTGGCAGTTCAGAAATGGAAGCATTATCTGATGGGAAGGAAATTCATTGTGCACACTGATCAGAAGAGCCTCAAATTTCTTTTGGATCAGCGTGATATCTCCTTGGATTATCAAAAATGGCTTACCAAATTGTTAGGCTATGATTTTGAAATTGTGTACAAAGCGGGCTGTGAGAATAAGGTTGCTGACGGCCTTTCTCGTGTGATGATTGACCGGACAGTGAATGCTGAGGGAGTACTAGCTGCTTTAACGGTCACATCTTCAATACAAATCCATAATATTTTCGATGAACTTGATGAAAATGAAGATATTCAACGTATGACTAAAGAGGTTTTGCTGGGTAAGCTACCTAAAGTGGGATATACAGTAGCTGTTGGAAGATTATTCTATAAAGGCCGTCTGGTTTTAACTAGAACATCTCAGTTCATTTAGCAAATCCTCCGCGAATATCATGACGGCGTCCTTGGAGGTCATTCAGGTATTCTGAAAACAATCAAACGGATTCAACAGGTTTTCTACTGGCCTAAGATGAAGTTAGATGTGAAGAAGTATGTGGCTGAGTGCAGTATCTGTCAACAACACAAGTATTCGACACTGAAGCCTGCTGGACTCCTTCAACCTATTGAGCTTCCGAAGTTGATATGGTCTGAAGTGTCGATGGATTTTATTGAAGGACTTCCAAAGTCTGAGGGTGTCAACGTTATCCTGGTGGTGGTCGATCGTCTCAGTAAGTATGCCCACTTTCTGAGTCTCCGTCATCCGTTTACAGCCACCACTGTTGCTGAGATCTTTGTCAAGGAGGTTGTCAGGTTACATGGATACCCTACATCCATCATTTCTGATCGAGACAGAATTTTTCTCAGTAAATTTTGGCGTGAGTGCTTCAGACTAGCAGGAACTACTTTGAAGTTCAGCACTGCGTATCATCCGCAAAGTGATGGACAGACAAAGGTGATTAACCGTTGTTTAGAGGCTTATTTGAGGTGTTTTACATCGTCACACCCTAAGCAATGGCACAAGTACCTAGCATGGGCTGAGTTTTGGTACAATTCGTCGTATCATACATCAATGCACACTACTCCATTCAAGATGGTCTATGGGCGTGATCCTCCTAGTTTGCTATGGTTTGAGGATGGATCGACGACGAATTGTGAACTTGAGGAGATGTTGAAAGCTAGAGACGCTATTTTGCGTGATGCAAGGACGCATTTACTTCAGGCTCAAGACCAGATGAAGAACAACGCAGACAAGAAACGAAGAGACTTGGAGTTGGAGGTGGGTTCTTCGGTTTATCTCAAGTTGCGGCCTTACCGCCAAACATCTGTCAGCAAATCTTTTTGCCAGAAGCTAGCGGCTAAATACTATGGGCCATTTACGGTGTTGGAACGCATTGGGAAGGTTGCTTATCGTCTCCAGTTACCGGCGGAGAGTAAGATTCACCCGGTGTTCCATGTTTCCCAACTAAAGCCAGTATTGGGGAAGAGTCATACGGTGACTACTTTACCGGCAATGTTGGAGGAGAATGAAGAATTTATCCTGAAGCCAGAACGTATACAGAGCACTCGTTACGATGCTGAAGGTCATCTTGAGGCTCTGGTTCAATGGAAGGGCTTACCGGACCATGAGAAGACATGGCTCCGAGTGAAGGATATTGCACGAGATTACCCTTCTTTCGAGCTTGAGGACAAGCTCGGTCTTACCGAGGGGGGTAATGATAAGAGCTGGAGGGTGTATTACAGGAGGAGGTTGAGAGGTGAGAAGATAGGTGGAGAGGAAGATAAGAACGAGGTTACAACGGATCAGTTGGAAGTTACAAAAGGATGATCTGTTGGTTGAAGATTCCTAACGGCTTGGCGGAAGTTTGTTACTTACGTTACTATAAATAATTGGGCTTGAGCTCATTTGTAATTTGGCTTTTGTAATCTGTACTTTGTACTTGGGCTTTTCAGATATTTTCTGAGAGAAGGACTTGGCTTGTATTGAGTCAAGTATTATACTGAGTATTATACGAAAGTTCTAGTATCACAAACTCTATCAGGAGATTATAACTTATCTGGCACTGATGACCTGCCTCGCATTGTACATTTGTACTATTTTCTAGGAAACACTAAAATCCTATGTAATTAGAAAAATGTAAATATCATGACAATAGAAAAAAGAAGTTATAGAAGACATGAAAATGTCTTTGAACAAAAATAAAAAGAAGACATGAAAATCTCTAAAATTAAAACAAAATCGACCTTATGTTAAAAGACAAAAAAAATGACTGTATGAGAGAATGCTTTTAACCTTTCATGAGATGCTTTTAACTGTTTTGTTAACTTTCATAAAATTCTAAACAAGGCATTTTAATATCGTTAAATGTGTCATAAAAAATCAGAGACAGTACGAAAAAGACTATTTAACAATTCCAAAAAGACTATTATGTTTTAAAAAAAAAAAAACTGTAAGCTGAGATTGTTGAAGTCCTTTCTGTTTGTCTCCTTTCGTAGTTTATGGTCTTTCCGCATTGCCTCTGGACTTATGTACCTCATGTTTTTCCCTTGCTACACTCTCCTTTCGATTATTAATGACTGCCTTTCGATTTCTATACCAAATGCACAGCTAAAAATTTCTATCATCATTTTAATATTTTACCAAAAAAAAAAATTCCTAGCATCATATACGTACAATTTAACATAAGAATAACTTATTTCAGTTTTCAATCCATGCAGCATGATACATCATATTCAATACAGAAGTTTCTTATTACACAATCCACACAATTAAATAAAAAATAAAGCAGCACAATTAAACAATGAATTTCAAACATAAGAGAACAAGTCCAAGACCAAAGCCTAATCCAGCCTTCATCTCACCGGAGCCAGACTTCTCGGATGGAACCCCCGCTTTCTTAGAGGAATCGTCTGATGTATCATCGGAGACAGCAGGTGATTTGGATTTTGGAGCAGGCGCCAGCGGTGAGATCTTCTTGCGGTCTCCAAACATCTCTTCAGGCAACAGTACCATGTCCACCACGTAAACCGCAAGTGGACGTTCTTTTCTCAATGCATTACTGACACGTGTCTCGATGACACCGGTCGATACGTTCACTTGGTTCCCTTGACCAGTGAAGTTAAGTCCGTAAACCGCTCCTTCGTCTCGCCCTGTGGCTTGCGTTCTGACAGGGTTGCTTACGGAGAGAAGGTCATCCATTGTGTAGAACTTGGGACTGATATGGTAAAGAATGAGCTTGACTTGGTCGTCAGGGCTTAACTTGTTTAGGGCACCCGGTTTAAGGTTTTGGAAAGCGTTGTCGGTCGGTGCGAATACGGTCATGCCATCTGATGAACTGTTGACTTGGATGTTGATTTGGCTTCCGATTTGAGTTGTGTTTAAAAGACGGATGAAAGTAACAAACTGACCGCCTTTTTCGAGGATAGCTGTGATGTTGATTGGACCGGCGGGGCCAGGAGCCGGGGCGGCGGGCTGAGCAGTTACCTCCGTTGAGAGGAAGATGGCGGCGAGGAGGAGGAGGAGAGGAGCCAGCATTAGATGAATGGTTGCCATTGTGTTTCGAAGTTTTGAGCTTATGCGTAGATGGGAAAGTGAGGTTGGAAGTTATGTGACTTATATGGATGAGAAAAATGCTTTAGTGATGAGCTGTGGCTTGGTTGGAGTGAGATATATTTTGGCTAATAAGCCATTTTGATTAACATTTGCCGACAAAAATCGGATTCTCTATGCAATTATATATTTGATCATGAATTTATTAATAAATATAATTCGCTTTTCCTTTTAACAGCTATGGATAATTCATTTGTGTGATCGTAATTTGCATCGATTTTAAAAATACGTAAATGAAATTTAATCAATATATGTGAGAAATTATATGAGCTGCTTCAAATTGTGATGAATTCTAGCTTTAATATATATACAAACACAATTCATATCGACTTTTTTTTGTTGATTTAGTTCATATCGACTTTGTATATAGTTAAAAACGAAATAACAATCTTTCTTTTACTATGAATGTATATACACTTAGGGTAACAACCGACACTAACACAATATTCTCAAGTCTCAACTAATTAATTAATGGTTGGTGGTACTTATCTATATTCTAACATAGAAAGAAAAGGAAGACTTAATTTATTATACTCATTTATACTTTAATTTAGCATTAGTATAATTGAGTTCAATGATGAAACTGCTTTTGCTATTGTCTAGAAGTTACTATTTTTGAGCTAGAATAGGATAAGTATGTGGAACTCAAAAACAATCTTAAGAAAAATGCGAGTTTATCAAAAAGATGGAGTAGTTGTTTTGTTTTAACACACATTGGTGTAGTTGTAAGTCATTAGATTAAGTAGCCTATGCAGAGCTTACTAAGTTCATCTATTGTAACATGTAGACACTATATGAATTAAAAAATGTAGATGTATCATGCATGTATCTATCTATAGACATAATATACATATACTGTACATGGCACGTCGACCGTAGACATGTATGTGTTTGTGTTATTGTATGTTGTCAGAAGAATGTTGTATGTGTTTGTGTCATTGTTTGTTCACTAAAATTTTTTTAAGAAGAAGAAAACGTATGGACAAAAGAACAAGGCTCGCCAAGTGACAGCCTGGGGTGAACAAGTGGGCATGTGATGGGAGTGGATGACCTACATGAATAACATATTATTTTGTTATTTTACTTTTTTTGACTAAATTTTGTTATTTCTACTTTATTATCATAACAATTTGTTTTATTGTGTTTTTTTTTTTAACTCAACAACTAATTCATATTAATCAACCCAGTTTCTTACAAAAGACTTATCAGACTCCAAACTAAAACTCAACCAACTAGGCACAATAGAATAAAGCTTAGAGACAATGGACGTAAACGTGGAAGCCTCCTTCGCTATTCTATCTGCAACTTTGTTACCACCTCTATTGTAGTACCTCACTTCAAAACTCGCTATACCGGAAAGTAGAGTGCGAATCTCTTGCACAATTGGTTTCAGCCTTGGCCATATCTCTTCTATACCTTGGATCATCTGCACCAATATCTGGGAATCTGTTTCAAACACAACATTTTCGTACCCAAAACCAGATAGTGTAGATAAAGCCCATCTCAAAGCTTCCGCCTCTGTTTCTATTGCAGATGCTACTTCCGGTATCAGTTTCGCTCCTGCCCATACAAGTTGACCCTCATGATTACGTAGAATCCATCCGCTTCCCCCTATCTCTCTCACTCTTCCATGAGCCGTCTGTATTGCATTTGAAGCTGGAAGCAAGGGGAGGGATCCATCGCTTCTCTTGGGGGATCATAACAGAGTTTTTTACCACCATCTTTTCTACCTCTCTTCTCCTATTCCACTCCGCTGCATCCTCCTTTGCTTTGACTACTGAGGCTACTGCTTGATAATCCTTACTCCTAAAGAGAAGCTCATTTCTATTCTTCCAGAGTCGCCACATCAGCCATGGAGCTACACTCTCGTCTATAACCTCCATTGGATGCTCTTTTTTTAGGTTTAAGATCCAATGAAGGTTACCGTATAACGAGTCGCTCCAAACTCCTGATGGGGGTATATGGATGTTAGCCTCAGCCCACACCAGACGAGCATACATGCATTGGAAAAGGAGATGATTCACATTCTCTGCTACATCTTCACATCTGCAGCAGTCTCGGTTTCTACTGATATGCCTGCGGGCCATATTATCTGCTACCGGGAGGGAGTTACTTAGGCATCTCCACAAGAAATGTTTCACCTTTGGACTTGTTTCCAGATTCCACACTTGTTGGTAGATCGCATCCAAACTGGGTTGGTTCACCAATTGATTTGCCTTTGCTGCTTCTATTACATTCATTTGGACCCAGTATGCTGACTTAACGGTATAGTGGCCTGATTTTGTATACTCCCAAATATATACGTCCTCACTGTTTCTCCCAGCTGGTCTTGATGCCAGAATCTTACGTTGATCTTCCTCTAGGAACATATTTCTTATCTTCTCCACGTTCCAATCTCTACCATTATCACAGAGTAGCTCACACACCTTCATATCTTCGTGGAGGAATCTTTGGGAAGCTCCTTCTTGTCGACGAGCCGCTAGTACCATGGAAGCCGGCTTGCACCCTAACCATCTGTCTCTCCAGATCTTTGTTTCTTTGCCATTCCCAAGTGAAACCTTGGCTCCTTGTTGGACAAGCTTTTGAGCTGCATGGATACTTCTCCAGGCGTATGATGGCCTAGAACCCAACGGGGCAGAGAGTGGATCTGAATTCCTAAAATATCTGCTCTTGAAGATGTGTGTCATCAGAGAATTCTTGTTGGTTATCATCCTCCACAGCTGCTTACCAAGCAAAGCTAAGTTGAAAGCTTCCAAATCCCTAAAACCCAGGCCTCCTTTGTCTTTTGATATACATAAGCTCTCCCATGTCTTCCAATGCATTCCTTTCGAGTCTTTGTTGCTCTTCCACCAAAAATCTGCCATAACTGCCATTATCTGTTTGCACACTGTTTTGGGGAGAAGGAAGCACGCCATGGTATAAGTAGGGAGGGCCATCGCCACGGCTTTCAGTAGAACCTCCTTCCCAGCTGGAGATAGGAATTTAGCTTGCCATCCATGAACCCTTTTGTTTAAATTGTCTTTTAGATAGCTAAGGATGGAGACTTTTGAACCACCAAACGACTCAGGCAGACCTAGATACACTCCCTCACCCCTTGTTTGCTCAATCCCTAGCTTAGCCTGAATTTCCTCCCGTTTGGCTTGAGGGATGTTCTTGCCAAAATAAACACTAGACTTTTGATAATTGATCCGCTGTCCTGAGGCTAAACTGTAGCGATGGAGAAGCTGTATCAACTGATCTAGTTCCTCCTCTGTACCTTTACAATACAGCATGTTATCGTCCGCGAAAAGGAGATGTGACACTGCTGGGGCTCTTCTCGCGACCCTTAACCCTGAAATCAAAGATTTCTGCTCCGCTAGTTTCAACATCTGCACTAGGACCTCCGTACAGATCACAAACAAGTAGGGGGAAAGGGGATCCCCATGTCTGAGACCGCGAGTTGGTGTGATCCTACCGTGTGGTTCCCCATTTATCAATACTTGATACCGAACTGATGAGATGGTACTCATAATGAGGGTTCTCCAACCGTCGGAGAAACCCAAAGCTAGCATCGCTCTGTCCAAGAAAGACCACTCCACCTGATCATAAGCTTTTGATATGTCGGTTTTGATAGCTATATACTCCGAGGAGCACTTATTATCTGAGCTTAGTGCGTGAAGCAGTTCGTGTGCTACCAAGATATTATCAGAGATGAGTCTCCCTTCGACGAACGCTGCTTGGGTTTCTGAAATAATAGATGGTAGCACTTTCTTCAGTCTGCGAGCCAAGAGCTTCGACACTATTTTGTAAGCCACGTTACAGAGACTGATTGGACGATACTCAGACATTCTTTGGGCTGTCAGAGTTTTGGGGATAAGACATATGTTGGTATTATTTAGACCTTCCTCAATCTCTCCTGACTCAAAGAACCGCTGAATCATTGCCGTTAGATCATCCCCACAGGTTTCCCAGAATTGCTGAAAGAAGTGGCCGTTTAACCCATCAGGACCCGGGCACTTACTTGGATTTATATTGAACACTGCTCTTCTAACTTCATCCTTTGTTACTGGATCCAAAAGACGGTCATTCTGCATCTGAGTGAGCCTCCTTGGTATTTCATTCCACTCCTCTAGCTCTAAACCCACATCTTCAGACGAGAACAGTTTCTTAAAGTAACTCTCTGCAACATTTCCCAAATCTTTATCTGCGAACCACTCTTTGCCTTCATCATCAATTAGACATTTGATCCTGGCTTGTGCTCTTCTATTCTTTGTCACCGCGTGAAAGAACTTGGTGTTCTTATCCCCTGATCTCAACCAGTTCAAACGGCTATTTTCTAACCAGAATAGCTCCTCGTTATAGTACTCATCCTCCAGCTCCCTTTTCAGATTTTGTAACTCCTCCACCCTGAAGCTCTCTTGTCTGGATGTCTCATCAATTTTAAAATGTAGTTCTTGGATTCTTGAGGCAGAATTAGGTTTTGCTTGACGTTTCCAGAAGGAGATGGCCTTTCTGCAGCTGACTATATTACTCATAAGACGCCCTTGTCCACTTCCAGAGGTTTTCCACCCAGAATTTACTGCTTCCACAAAGCCTTCCCTCTTTACACACCTATAGTCGTATCGGAAGCTGAAGTTTGTGCGCCTCTGGTATCCATCCAGGGAGGTGAGGATGGGGCTATGGTCTGAGCAGACTCTTTGTAAGTAGAAAATTGTCGCTTGGGAATATAAATTCAAGAATTCCTGGTTTGCCACCGAACGGTCCAAGCGACATTGGACTAAGCCGTTTACCCTTCTCCCCGCCCACAATTTGTTTTATTGTGTTTGATCGATTATAATCAAATAAAACACGGCCGATGCACACAAAAATTACTATTTCTGTTAAATAGTTGGGTTTCTCTTTTGTTTATTTGGACCTTCAAGTATACCTGTTCTGTAGGTTCATCAAGGTTCCTTTGCCAAAATAGTCCACTTTCTACACTTACCTAATAAAAAGACCATGGCTTTGAAGATATCAAATCATCAGTCATGGATCAACGGTTGGTTTTGATCACTCATTGAGACGGTTTGATAAAATAGTTCAATTTATATTGCCACAAAATGCTAGAAAACTGATGATTTCAAAAGGCTTTGAAGGTCAGCAATCAACAATTTTGTGTAGCAATTCCTTGTAACGGTTTGATAAAAAAAAGTCTGCTAAAAGCGTAGTCAGTTGGGAATTATAAACCATTTAAAAACAATGGGTTGTCAAGTGTCAACTTAACATAAATGAATCTCGGTGGAAGCTGCAAAATCACTTTAATATTGAAAGCAGATATCTCGTGTTGCTCTTAACATCTCCTCTTTAGTAGTATGAAGTTTTTCTTTCGGCCCAATTGCATGTAGTTGAAGACCATAAGGGGAGTCTATCAGCTTTTTTATGTTGATCTGATCAAACAAAGAGCGTCTACTGAACCGTGTTAGGCCTTCACTACTGATCATAGCCAACCTTGTAAATGCTCATAAGAAATTAGACCTATGACTTCTATATTTTTTTTATTCCACTCCACTAAACAAAAATACATGTGTTCTACTGAAAAAGACAAGTTTCATCCTATTCGATTCATATGTCTCTTTCTCTGGAGTCCTTTTATTAACCGTATTGGATAAGTCCAATTAATATACATGATACTGGATACAATTGATACTTTTTTTTCATATTCCAAAAAGTGCACAGAGTCCTGCATATAAAGTCCAAAACCTTTCCAATTGATCTTTACGGTGCTTCCTCTATCAATTCATATGTCTACCTTTTCTTGAGTCTTCCTCTAAACCGTATTGGATATAAGTCCAACTCTCCGACTCTCACTCTTCCTCCTGGATTCAAAGCTGCAGACTTCAGTCGAGAGTATTGTATACAAGTCCTTCGCCCTCAAGCCCTTCACCGAAGCGTTTTTAACTTCTCTTTAGATCAGAGAAACCGTAACTTGCTGTCTGATGCAGTCATCGACAAGTTATACCTTTTCAAGAATCGTCTAGTAACCACCAGGCACTAGGCAAGGTTCTTTCCTTTTCTTCGTGTTAGCTTCTTTGTTGTTTATCCGATAACAAACATTAACTTTATGTTCTCTTTCTTGCACATATACCCTTTCTGATGAGAAAGTCAAACAAGAAGACCATTTCGGAATATCATTTTGGAGCGCTCAGACGATGACTTCCATGAGTATTACAAGACACTTCTCAAACAAATCTCCATGTCAACACTTTAGTTAGTATATTAACTGAATTTTAGGGTGGTATGAATATTGTGAATCTGTCACGATAATACGAAAAAATATGCTCGTTTCTGAGTTAAGAGGGAAGGAGAGGTGATCGACTCCTATGCTTGCTTTCGAGTTGAATTCTTTTTCATATAAATGAGAAGAACACATCTAACTGTTTAGGACGCTGCCCACTTAATTGTTGATTTTTGTCGATGAGCAGCATTGACTGACGTGTCAGCATCCTGCTGGTTAAACGTATGACCATTAAGGAAAGACTTGTAAAGTATGCAAATTTAGTGGACACAAAAGCACATGACGTGGCCTAATTCTAATGGCTACGTATATAAATAGAACGACACACTTAACGGAGGAGGGAAATTCGTCGGTCACCGAATTAATAACGAAACCACTCTCTCTCTCTCTGACCGTTTGATCCTCAAAAATGGCGGAGAAAGATGCTGCGATGGCGAAAAGCGACGGTGCGATTAGGGTTAGCGGAATGCAGTTTTCCTACGATGTCCAAGATCCAATCTTCTTCGATTTCAGCCTCGATCTCCCCGCCGGATCTCGTTGCCTCTTGGTTGGTGCTAACGGATCGGGTAAAATATGATCGATCCCCTAATTAGATCCAATCTATTTCGCAATTAAAGATTAGATTCCGTTTCGACAGTGCTCGAATTTCGTAAGATATTTCGATTTACCGGTTTATTTTCGGTTTGTATTGGTTAAGGTTCTTTAATCATGTGATGATTAATTATATATAAACAGAATGTACATTTTTTTCTGATTTTTGTCAGGGAAGACGACATTACTGAAGATTCTAGCGGGAAAGCATATGGTTGGAGGGAAGAACATTGTGCAGGTCCTGAACCGCTCAGCTTTTCACGACACGAACCTTGTCTGTAGTGGTGACTTGTCTTACCTTGGTGGCTCTTGGAGCAAAACCGCTGGTTCTGCTGTGAGTGTTGTGTAGTAGTTTTTTTTCTTTTTGCTATCTAAAAATACATCTGATGTTATTTTGATGTTTTTTTTGTTTCTAATATTGTGATGTTTTTTTTTCTGTGTGTTAATAATAGGGTGAGATTCCTCTCCAGGGTGATTTTTCAGCAGAGCATATGATTTTCGGAGGTGATTAGATATTCTCTTGTCCTAGCAGCATGATATTATGATACTTTCAATCTTTTTGATTTTGCCTGAAGACATTGGTGAATTTGTTTTTTTGTTTTTGTTTTCCAAGCAGTTGAAGGGATTGATCCTGAGAGAAGAGAGAAACTGATTGATCTTCTTGATATCAACCTTAAGTGGCGTATGCATAAGGTTTCTGATGGGCAGAGGCGTCGAGTGCAAATATGCATGGGTCTTTTACTTCCATTCAAGGTAAATTCGTTCTTATCAATTAGTGTTTAAGCTTACAAAGTTCATTCATCTTGGTCTCTGTTTCCATAAGTTGTTATGTGATTTTTGATCACAGGTATTATTACTGGATGAGGTCACTGTTGATCTCGACGTTGTTGCTAGGATGGATTTGTTGGAATTCTTCAAAGAAGAATGTGAACAGGTAAGCCAATTCTCCAACTCGTTCTCATAAAGCATAAATCCATCAGTTAGTAACTGGAAAATCCATATGTAATAATACAATAGACATACAAGGGCACAAGCCTTTTCACTGTGGTTCTTTATGATCCGCTTGAGCTGTCTTGGTCTTGGAATAAACTTAGATTATATAAAACGGGAACATAATAAAGATTACTCCTCACACAAACAGATCTAATGGAGTCAAATTTAAAGATAGGTCCTGCGTTGAGATGACTGAGCTTAGGGTGAGAAACTTCAAATACTGATTTACTTTTATGATTATTGATCAGAGAGGAGCTACTATTGTATATGCAACTCATATTTTCGACGGACTAGAGACCTGGGCTAGTCATTTGGCCTATATCCATGGAGGAGAGCTGAAGCTCTCTGCTAAGCTGAAGGAGATCAAGGATTTAGAAACGTCACCAAATTTGCTCTCTGTGGTTGAAAATTGGCTTCGGTCTGAAACCAAAGTGGAGAAGAAGACTAAGAAGAAACCTGTTGCTACGTCTCCATTTATGTCATCTAGACAAATGGCGTATTACCGATGAAACCTCAACATCTTTGAGACATCATCAGTACGAATAAGAGTTTTTTTCACATCTGCAATTGTTTTTCGTTATTACCTTGTTTGCTTTAATACTCTCATTCTAAATATAAGTTTAAACTAAAGATGTAACAAACTTAGGTTTTGACAAAAAAACACGCCTTCGCAATAATACGCGTGACTCTAAAATGTCTCCACGCTTATGAGTTTAACTAAAGTTGTGAAAGTCTTAGGCAGCAATCAAAACAAAAGTCGCAGCAATCAAAACAAAAGTCGCCATTTCACTTCATGTGTGATCTATACTATTAAAAGAGAAACATTCTGAAAAAATCTACTTATACAAGGTTGTTGGAACTATTCATTAGTTAATTAAATCTTGGTCTTACCTTATTTATCTCTAACTATACAAAATTATTAATAATGGTCCATATTAATGGCAAAATAATCATTTAATTTTTTTCGTTTTCCTACAAAATCGCCTACCATATATACACTAAAAATCAAAACAAAATTGGCAGATTTGGTTTAACTACGATTTCAAAATATAAAATCAGGTTGACTACTTATTTAGGACATTTATTGTATTCAGTAGTAACAGCCTACCAATCTTTATTATATATGTCGAATAAGTGTATGGCCACATACTAAATTTTTTTTATAGCAAACAATAAACTCAAAGACTACATAATAAGTATGCAAGTTACTATATAGTTTTGCAAATGCTAATCTATAAAAAATATTATTATACACGAAAATAATATCTTTAACTATTGAAAAATACAAAATAATATACAAATTCATGTTTTATTGAAAAATTGTAAATAAAGATTTAAAATATTTTATTTGAATTTATATTTTGTCCATCATAAAAAGGAAAATTTTGACTAATTTCTAAACCCAAATTTAAACATTGGCTAAAAGTTAAGCTAATCAGCAACTTTATAAATCATTTTATTCAGTTTTAATGTATTATTAAAAAGTAAATCGATTTTTTAGAAATATTGTCAGACTTTTTGGGTTTTTATTAGGTCGACCAGCATCAAGTTACAAGTTAAAGGTGGATTTTAAGGTTTTTTTATAAAAAAAATTAGTTAACAGTTTTTATTAAATATGAACCGCATTATATATGAATCCTCGGATTTACCAATTTGACTGCGAGTTTAATTATATATGTACAAATAGAATGCTTTCTTGGTGTCATTTAGATGTAGATACACGATTACATCTCAGCATTCATTTATGTTCGGGTATTTTTTTTGGTTTTGCAGTTCTAAATATTTAGGAACCATTACATTTAGCAATTATGATATTTACAAATTTCAGTTTCGTTATTTTGGTTTTCAGTTCAGTTCAGATGGTAAAATTAGAAACTAGGTAGTATTCAAAAAAGTGGGTCCAATTCGGTTCCGGTTTGATTTCCAAGTAATTTCATATACTATAAGTAAAAACATATGATAAGTCGAAGGAGTGGGGAATTAGTTTAAATAGCAGGTAATTCAGGATGTTCAGATAAAATAGAAGATAATTTGGAAAATTTTTAATATTTGAGATAAAAATATATTCGGATAATTTATTTTTTGGGTAGTTTGGTTTATAAATAACACTATAAAATATTTGGTTATTTATAAATAATTAATATTAATAGGTTTATAATTTGTATCTTACAATTTTGGGTACCCTTTCAGTTCTTGATTTGGACCCGGTTCAGTTTTTTTACTTCAAAAATATATGATTATTTATGAAATTCGTTTCAATTTTTGTTTTGACATTTCGGTTCGCAGGGTTTGGTTCTTCGATTTCGGATATTTGTCTAGATTTATATGCTATATTATATAGAAATTCATATTAAAGTATTTATTTAATTTCAAAAATAAATCCGCGCTTTTGAAGCGCGGGTCAAAATCTAGTCAATACTATTAAAACAGAAGCGATATTTATCGACTACTTTTTGGACTACAAAAAAAAGTTGTTTCAGTCCAACTATATTAAAATATCTTCCCTACAATAACGATTACACTAAATTATTTATTGATGTCNTAATAAAATATCTTCCTTACAATAACGATTACACAGTTCAAATAAAACTATATACACTTTGATATTCGTGTAAAAACTATATCTACTCATCTTATCACCAAATCGATGGTATCGTCTCATGTTTCTTTTTTACACGAATCCATATTGTATTTTTTTACCAGATACTGTATGTTCGCATCATTACTTATAAGCTGCTATAGGAAATGAGTGGCACGTGAGAAGAGTGTGGGGAGTCAGTGATTGAGGAAGGAAACACGTGTCAGTCATTTACGAGGCAGTTAGAGGAGGTTGTTACGAAGTCAACAATAAAAGGAGGAGCTGAAGTTAGTTTGAAGATTAATCCGAAAAGTATTTTGTAATCTCAATCTTGAGTCTTTCTCTCTGTAATTCATCATCTCGTCGTGTTCTAGAGTTGTTTCTACTTGTAAACTCTTGGCTCGGTGAGATCGATTCTTTGTGTATAACATTGGATCGAGTGTTACGAATCTCTATATTGAAGTGTTGGTTTTACTGTATCA
>OVBX01002662.1:5463-19341 GCA_900406325.1 Erucastrum elatum | reverse complement strand
CATTTTATTATTCCACAAACGCTAACAAAAAATAATTATATTTTTTTCTTTGATAAAGGCACATATTATTATAAATATTATTTGAGTTCCAGTGTAGAAAGAAAATCAGGGTTAACAAGTATTATTTTTCCTTGCATATAAGCATACGCAAATATCATTATCTGTGTCAGTCGCGCACATACCTACCCTCTTCCTTTTTCTGGTACATTCAGCTTTACAACCGGGATTATAACATTGGTGACCACTTTAGAAACATGAGGAACGAATAAGAAAGAAACAATGAGGAATAAAATTGCAGGAACTAAAAGGAATGGTTGTTCCATACTAAATTTGATAAGGAATGATTTTGTTCTTTATTTCTCTACAAAAAAGGAATGGTAGGAAACAAGAGGAAAAAAATATTCCTTATGAATGGTAATTTTTTTGAAGAATCTCAAAGAATGCATTATTCCTATTCATTCCTTGGTTACCAGTTGGACTCGTAATCTTCCCGACAAGTATGAGGTCCTTTTTTATGGGCAATCGTCATTGCTCCTGCTGTTATAATTATTAAAAAAAAAAAATAACTTTAGTCTTTGCTTTCAAAAATAGAAATTAATGTTTTTTGGTAAAAATATGCTTATAGAGTTATCTTGACATATTTATNAGTATGAATATCTTCCTTCTTAATTATTGATTATTCTGCAAAAAAATGATAAATTCAACATTATAAAATTCGATATAAAAATTAGATAAGTACACAAAATAATAAGATATCAGAGTAAATTTAGTTTAAAATGATTATTGAATATAATAATAAAATTATAAATATAAATACTAACCGAACAGAAGAACTGAGACCATAATAAGACCAATAAGCGAAGTTTGAAAAGCATTTTTCATCTTTGATAATGAACTAAAGGTGATTTAAAATTACAAAAACAAAGAAGTATATTTATAGATGAATAAAAATTGAAACATGACTAATTTAAGCTATAATGCATCTTCTAAAATTCCGATATAAAAGGATTTAATTTGACTTGGTTATCTTAAACTTATTTAAAATATATCTCGATATACATAAAAACAACCAATCGTTAAATCTCTGTGAGGACCTATATATACACAAAGTTCTCTATAATGGCCCCCGATTACAGTAGTGTAGATAAGCACATTTGGAGTCACCTTCATCCCTTTTCTTCAACTCCTCTATATAGCATCTTGCTCGCTTTCACAAACTGTCCCTTCTTGCTAAGCCCGTTGACAAGCACCACGTACAAGACTTCATCAGGGACAATACCTGAAGCAAGACTCATGCAGCTAACAGAACAACACTTCTCTTTGATCAAGTCTTGCAGCATCTCTCTTGCTTTAGATGTCTGACCAACTTTGCACAAACCATTGATGATTGTGTTGTATACACCTTCACTAGCTTCAACAACTGAGCCGTGACGTTATCACCACCTTCACTAGCTTCAACAACAAAAAAAGGTTGAACTAGTTTTTGGCGCTTTTATGTTCGTCAGATTTTCTTTATCTCTGCAGACTGCAGTTTTCACTAAATATATTGCTTCTTCGTCTTTTTGGTTACAGAGCTGTCGATTCTGGTCGGAATCATAGTTCCCAATTTGATTCTTTGGGTCTTGTTAAAAAAAAAAAACCAAAATGCAGAAAATTACTGAATCCAAAAAAACAGTGATCTATTTTTTATTTACTGAGAAAAGAAAAACAAAATATTGGCAAGCTAGCACCCAAATTGACTCTTATTATTAGGGTGAAGTACACATTAATTTGGTGGAGAGAAATCAGAAGTCAAAAAAGACCAAAATGATGAATAAAGAGGCATTGCCATTTGGTGTTTAACTATTTTATCATGTGTTTGCAATTTGGACAGTAACATATCCGGTTTTTATTAATTTATCAAGATATTAGTTTATCAAATACTATTAGTTTGTAGAGATTATATATTAAGAATAAGTGTCGAGTACTTGGAGGTGGATATTTTTCAATGGAAGTACTTAACCTTATTTAAGACTAGTTCTGATCAACTAGTTAAGTAGCGGTCCAAAATAATTCTTACATAAACGGATTAAGAAACAACTATAACCCAAAATTTCTTCACATTCATACCCCCAAAACAATATATATAATCACCGGCTAGCTAAGACTACGATCCTTAAATTGTGGTAAAAACAAAAAGAAGAGAGTATAATTTGTTGCTACTAAATCAAAAGTGCAGTCACGCGCAACGACAAATGCGGAACCAAAGAACATAAAAATCAAAAAGACTCCAAAGCTTTTCTTCTCCTCTCTTTTGTGTAACATCACCTGTTAGCATTTGTGTAAGACAAAAGAAAATCTGGAGATTACGTGGACCAATAGTGACGTCGACCTCTCCCCACTAACCTTGCTCCATTGCGCTCACTTGTTCTGATCATATTTAACTATTTGTATAAAATTTTGGGGTGGGAGTGGGGATGGTTTTTATGAAAATATCGCATGCATTACCAGATAATTGTAGGGATAGTGCTATACTACCATTGTTGTTAAAATTTTAGTAATAACATCCACTTTATTTACATAAATTGATTATGTAGTTCACTGTTCACTAACGTAGGAGAACATACATTAGTAGATAACTGATAGATAAATTGTAACATTGCTTAATGTATTATCACGCTAGTGAACAATGATCAATTTATGTGAATCAATTCGTCATTAGCTTGTTGTTGAGACAAGATTCCAATTACACCAACACCACAAAACATATTTTAATCATTGTACTTCATATTCTTTAACATCCCGTGGTGGCAGCAAAATGTGTGTTTTTGTATGGAATCAAAATCAAAGGAATTGATATCCATAATCAATATGAGTTTTCCTTGACTGACAAGTGATTGAGATAACGTTCCTTTAAGCTCATGATTATTGACCTAAATTATCAAAATATATTAATAACAAATTGCCGAAGATATTTCGGAATATTGTTAAAATCGTATTACGTGATCCTCTATAAAAAGAAGATCTATAGATAGCTGATCAGTTTTACATCCTTATATAACCTTAGATGTAATACTTGTTAATGCACCCCAAGTTGTATGCTTTGAATTAAAGAAAGTATAGCATATGCATAATCGTAGGCTCGTAGCATATACTTGAGCAAAATTATTATATATTCCTCCGAAAATAGCATTCGTATTGCAACTACACGGAATGATAAGAAACATTCATACAAATGGTTTAGGCCAAGGAACACCCTATTCTGTAAGCAACTAAAGCCAATAGTCGTGACACAAAAAATTGATTGGAAAAAAACGAGAGATCTAGAATGATATTTTTTTAATTTGTTGCTAAAATTTGAGTCTTGTTGAATATGGTCTTACGACTAGTTTCGGTTTTGTCTTTGTTATTGTCTTTAGCTTTTGGAACTTCTTAGCTTTGCGATACCCCACATGCAAGAACCGAGCATAGACACGGACAAGCTCAGCTACGAGATTTTCTCGATCCTCGAAACCAAGTTTCTTTTTGGGTACGATGACACCAAGCTCACGGAGCCCCGGAGCAGAGACTCCAGCCCAGAGCAAGAAACAAATGCGGAAGAAAACGGCGTCGTTTCAGGATCTATCAAGAACCAGAGAGGGAAGGTTTGGCTTCTAACCATCGACGGCGGCGGGATGAGAGGGATCATACCGAATGCCCGTATCGCCAACTTCTTCGACGTCGCTTCCGGTTCCGGCATTGGTGGTATTTTCACGGCAATGCTTTTTTATTCGAGGGATGGTGACCGTCCGATCTTTAAAGCAAGATGACACGTGGCGATTCCTAGCCAAGAACGGTAAAAGATTTTATAATTCCCAACCGGGGAAGATCCTAAACCGGGTGATGAAAACCGGGTTCGGTTCGAAGCTTGAGAAGTCCATGAAGGAGTCATTCGCTGAGCTTACGTTAAAAGACACGCTTAAACTGGTTTCTATGGCCTTTGGTCAGTGCCGAAGTAAATACTTAGTGAGATGAAACACTGGTTTTAAATTTCAAATACAAAAACGAACATAGTCTTCCTTGTTATGTTGTTGTGCAATTAGGTTCTAAACATAGCGAGATGAAACATTGGTTTTATATCCCAAATTTTTAAAATTAATATAAATATGTCTATGGTCCACAAATTATTAAACCAAAAGTTTTTAAAATCTCAGAGTTAAGTTATCAGATAATCCAAGTTGAAATATTATATAAAACTGTAAATAGTTGATTCATTATTGCGATGCTTTTATAGGCGGATGGGTCGAGCTATGGATCGTGCAGACCAAACATAGACGACGCTAGTCCAAGTATGTGAATATGCTTGTGGGAGTAGCAGGAGATGCGAAAGAACGTGGAATCGGTTCTGTTCGGTGGTAGGAAAATCAGTGAAGAAAGCAATTTCGAGAAGCTGGATTGGTCAGCTGGTGAGCTCGTGCTAGAACACAAGAGGAGGAGCTGCAGAATCGACTGTAGCATTGAAGCAATCAGGTGACAGAAGAACTGATCGGAAGATTTTCAAGGATCTTGATTGTATGTTTTGAAGATATCCGTCTTCTAATTAAGGGTTTTAATTTGTATAGATTTATTGTTTTGACTTTTGAGTTCCAAGAACAAAAGCTAGTCTCTTCTTAAAAAGGCCTCATTCTAGTCCATTCTATATCCTAATATATGTGTGATTTGGGCTTTGTCAGAGTGTAATATTTACTGTGTCAAAAATATTTTAAATAAAACTTTATAATGCATCTATTTAAAGATCAAACAGCACTAAGCTGAGACTCAGGAGAAACAATCTCATAAAACCGTGGATTAATCAAATCAAATTTAGCCTAATTAACTTAATTTAGAGAAGAATGAACTTCTTTATTAAACAGGAAGATGAATTGCCTTTTTTGAACAAAGGAAGATGAATTGCCAACATTAGTTTATAGCACATCTTCCCTTATCTTCTCTGTTTGTTACATAGTCATTGATTTGGCGAAACATCATTGATTCTTCAGTTATGTCTTTCCTTATATTTCATTTTCTTGATCCCAGTATCCAAAAAGGTTAAACGCAAGCTCTTAATTGGAATTTTACTGAAAGAAGATATGTGTAGTGAGACCAAATCTCTTTGGAGATTCAATCTGATCGGAGAGTAGCTATCATTTTGTAATGATTTGACATAATGTAGGTTCAAAAACGTATCAAGAAGCTGTTATGAAATCATATTCATGGGGCCTCCAAAAGGAAGTCACCTTCTTGACTTTTAATATTTACTTTATGGTTACAAATTGGAACGGTTCGATGGCCAATAATAAAACCAATGTTGTCGTTATTGTGCGTGTGCATGCGCATGGCCATAAGTCACGGACACGGTGCAGGGTCCAGGGTCCAGGGAATGTCCAATATATATGCGTGAAACCGCACGTCTTCATGTCCTTTTAAGGTCTTAAGTGACCGACACAATATATATACATATCAATGATTTAGTAGAGGCCACAAAGATCATAGAGCTACTGATGTTGTTGAAGTATAAATCGTATGACCACATGTTATATATTTCTAAACACAGAAACTCTAAAAAAGGAGTAATACACACATGAAAACTACTTAATTACATGCGAAAACCAAAGATGCAAAATAGAGTTGATGCGAAGTATACATGTTTTGCGCACAGCACCAGATGAAACATTGGTCTTGGTTTCAAATTAAATTTTTTATTATACATAAGTTGCATGGTTGCTAATTATCTATTTAAAAAAGTCAACAATTAACTGAAAATGTTTCGAGTTAAATTTTAGGGTCCGTCTGAAAGAAAAAATACCATGTGCAAGAAGATCAAAGAGAAAGAAAACACTAAACATAACCTAACATTCACTTTGAATACCAAGAAGTGTAGGAGTAGAAGTTTATCGACCCTAAGGGTAATAGGGTGCAGTGGCTACAGGATCGATGGAAAATAACTTAAAGTATAAAGCAAAAATAATTACAAATCCAAACAAAAAGTCTAACATTTGGGTTAAAGAGTCAACATGTTACATGCCATGTGTTGTGCGAGACGGTGTCTTGTGCATCAGTGCTTGTATACGGCTATGTGAAGCTATTCGGCTTGTATACATAATACATCCATCTAAATTCAACGATCTAAACTTGGGAGCTTGAAGATAGAACGTATCAAGAAGCTGTTATGAAATCATATTCAGTGGGCGATCCAAGAAATCTATTTTTTAAAGTCAATCTTTTTTTAATACCTTTAATGGTTACAAACTGGAACTGTTCCATGGACGGTAAGAGAAAAAAAAAGTGCTGTACTTGTCCGCGCGTTCATGGATGATGGACCGAAGTTTATTGACGACTCTACGGATGATCTAGTGCGGTGTCTAAAGAATCAAGGCAACATGAGTTATCTATAAAGCCAAAAGTACAAATCCAAAAATCAATACATGTGTAAGAGTTAACAGGTCCATTTGTTGTGACCTGTGCATGGGTGATGGTGTCTTGAGTCATGACATACTTTGTGAAGCTACACGGCTGGGTCGGTCAAATTATTGCAGATGATATTCTCAAATCTTGTTGTCGTGGTCCAATATTCCAAATAGCTAACACCAACTTGATAGATTGTAACGATAGGCAAGGACTGTGTCTGTTTATCTTGTGTGCTACACTGAGACGTGCGTGGATAAGACATGACTACATGCTAGTGCCACACAGTTATACATTTCCATAGTTTCCCAATTCCCTTTAAAAAACAAATTGCAACCAAGTTCCAGTCTATATTTTTTTACCATCAAAATGAACACACAAAACATCTAAACGGAAGTAAGAGTTTTTAATGTATAAGCGTGACTTCAAGAAACACATTTGTGGTTTGGAGTTCGACCATGAAGATTTTTCTGTTAGATGTATCATATAATTTTGGTGACTATATGACCAATTATTTTCTTCTACTTGGATACAAAGTAATAATCCAAAAAATCATTACTTGCCTACGGCGATACAATATGCTTAGGTTGTAGCTCAACAGAAGCCCGTGTGTTCTAAATCACAAGCCCATGTTTTATTTAGCTCATGTAATTAAAATATCTTAGCAATCATTTTCATATAATATATGTATATATACAATTAGAAGAAAAAAATCAATGCATTGGTTTTAAAAGTCACCATGTACAAGTGCGAGGGAGTCCTTAAATGTACGTCATATCATAGTCAGTATTTTAGAGCTTCTATTCTGCAGGTCTTCAGTTTTTAATTGTGGTTACGAACAAAAGAGACTTAATGGATACAGAAATAAGGAGAATCGGATGCTATACATTGACCGACCATTCAATGAAGAGAAAATTCAATTATTATACTCAAAATCTTCATCAAGCATTGAAAATCTAAGATAAGACAAATGAATTAGTAATCCAGTATAACATGAGATGTACAATCATGTTATAGTCGTGCTGTTTTGCTGTCTGATTATAGTATTAAACATTATATGTCTTAGTTTTCTAATCGTGACTATATAATTAATATAAATAATTTTCTTGTCAGACTATAATAGAAATAAAAAATCTGTTTATCAGTTTTAAACGTGGTGTGATTAGTTTAGTTAGACCTGTTTGTTCGTGATTCCAAAATGGTTCTTATTCGAGTTAGTTGTTGGCAACACTATTTTATGTTGCATCTACTATACTAAAAGAGACAACTTCTATTCATCTGTGATTTGTTTTTAAAATTGACCTGCTTTAAAAAATTATATTTTATTTATTTCTATTTAACATATTGACATCATTAAGATATCATGTTTTATATATTAACACAAATAACAAGTTCGCCTATAGAACAGTTTTAATATTATTTTAATTATAAAAATACTGTTGACAAAAAAATTTAACAAAATCTTACAAAAATTAGATATTTTATATACTAATGCTTTAATTAATTTCGGATTAGTAGTATTGAAATCAATGTAAATTAAAAATTTATTATAAAAAATAAAACACAAAATTTTATGCTATTTTTAAAAGCTTTATAATTATAGTATATATTATACAAAAATAAAAGTACTATATGAATTAAATATTAATATTATATTAAATTTCTAAAAAAAATAAATCTAAATTAGTTGAACATAACAATATATCTATTTATAAAATCCTCCTCTACTAAAATTATAGATGCTATTTATTTTTTAAACCCATCAACGAAACATAAATGATCCTAAGAAAATATATATTATCTATTGTATAACTAAAGACATTTAAAAATAGATTTAAAGAGTTTATGTTGATAGCAAATAATCAAACAAAAATCCAACAAAACAATAATTAATTAAATAAAACAAACAAATTATAAAATTAGGTCTTTGAAAAATAATATATATAATTAAAAAATATATAAATGAAAACAAACACACGCACGGTTGTGCGAGTCAAGTTTTTTTTATTTATTAGGAAGACTATATTGGAAACTTTATTATTCTAATCAAGTTTTTCAATCCAACCTTGAGAGTTAAAGAAGTTAAATCTAAATTACAAACAAAGTCCTGTTTTATTTTTTTTAAAAGAAAATTACCTTTTAAATATATTTTTTTTTGTCGGCGACATTATCTTTTCGTAGGTTTCTTTTACCAATTTTGTCAGTACTTCTCAAGTATGGGTTGTTTTTTTTCTATGAGTGGATTTGTCTTTGTCTATTTACCCTGTGGATTAGTTTTCGAANTCTTTTCGTAGGTTTCTTTTACCAATTTTGTCAGTACTTCTCAAGTATGGGTTGTTTTTTTTTCTATGAGTGGATTTGTCTTTGTCTATTTACCCTGTGGATTAGTTTTCGATAACTAATATATACATTTTGTTGGCAAAAAATATATCCAACAAAAAAAATGTAAGGAAAATGTGAAAATTACTGCCGTTCAACACTACGTATTAAGAATTTTGCTTTTGAATTTTTTTTATCGCTTTTGTACTTGTTAAGATTAAATGCATCGAGACAAAGAAAAAAATCTTTTCAGATAATATATTCTTTGACTCCTTTTTGTTTTTCATGAGTTTGGCACTACTATATATAGAAGATAAAAAACCTGCGTTACTGGAAGTTAAATTGGGGTTATTAAAAAAGACAAATCAAGAGAAGAATGGATATTCGATAATTCATGCCCCACATTGACAAAGTTGTAAACAACTAACGCCGATATTAATTTTCATCCCAACTACTGTAAAATAGATTTTAAAATTTTGGACAATGTTATTATCATGGGAGACTCACTTATATGAAAATGAATCCTGTAGTTTTCATGACAGCCTGTATAATTACTTTCTTTACAGTATTTGAATTAGAGGTTGAAATAAACTCAACAAATCCGAGAAGTAATTACACAATCGTTGGTCGAATGATACGTCGAGTTTAAAAAATGGGAGACTCATTTTTTTAATTTTTTATCATGAGTCTCCCATGTTATTATCATGGGAGACTCATNTCGTTGGTCGAATGATACGTCGAGTTTAAAAAATGGGAGACTCATTTTTTTAATTTTTTATCGTGAGTCTCTCATGTTATTATCATGGGAGACTCATTTTTTTAATTTTTTATTAAAAAAATTACACAATCGTTGGTCGAGTGATACGTCGAGTTTAAAAAATGTTAAGCACTCCAAGTGGTACGTCGAGTTTGAATTAAGCACTTAGAATTTGAAATCTATCATTTCAGATATGCTTATTTGTGTTGTTGGATGATATAAATAACTAATTTGTGTTATGAGTAATTGAGTCTATCTGACACTGATATGTAAATACCCGAATGATTAATCGGTTCTGCATGGATTCATAGAACATCCTTGATTATTCAAATGTTTTGAAAAGAAGAATTTTAGAGAATTTGATTCAGTATTTGTGTTTGAATTTATTTTACAATAAATATAAGTTGTAATTTTATTTGTTAGAGGTACATTTATCTTATTTTCCATCAAACACCATTTACTATTAATAAACGTAAAATAAGTAAAACTACATATATGATTAACAATAGAAATGCATTTACGTTTGGAGCAATCAAACTACTAAGTATTGAAACTATAAACACCTTATTTCATGAAAAATTAGGAACCTCTTTTACAAAAATTTAGGAACCTTAAGAACTTATACTCGATAACATATACTTCTACACCTAATTGTCTGTTGTCTATGCATTTTTGGTTAACGCTTAATATCCTACTTCAGCTTACTATGTGTATCGAAAAAACCTACTCTGGTTTGCAATATTGAATGCTTGTCCAAAATAATTGACAGGTGCTACTTGCATTCATCAATAATTTATATGACTAACGTCAACCGAGTCCATTCAGCAATCACTATTCATATGGCGTCTTCACACCGACATATTGATTGAATGTTTATACAAATTGATTAAATATTTGAATGAGTTCAAATTAATACCGAACCCGTACCGAAATTGATTAAATATCTGAATGAGTTCAAATTTTTGGTATTTAAAGAACCGAAATCAAATCCGACTCGAACTGAAGTATTTTGGGTACCCGAATATATCCGAAATAGATTTATATACTTATATATATTAACTAAATTTAGATTTAATGTATACTAGATCTTACTCCGCACTCCCGTACGGGTGTTTTATGTAATTTAAGTTTAATATAAAATTTTATATCGTCGATTTAATAAAAAAAATCTTTATGTTTTGTAATTTTACGATTTAGTTAATTTTATTACAATATTATATCCTTTTAATTCATGTGATTTAGTTAATAGTCGTACAATATTAATATTTAATAATGATCAATATATGAATATCAATTTGATTAGATAAATTTTGGAAATGTAACCAATTAATTTAAATTGATTATAAATGCAGTAGCTGAATATATAAATAAAAAATATATAAAAAGGAAAAACTTAATTTATTGTAAATACAAACTTAATTTATTGTAAATACAATAACTAAATGTGCAATAATAGAAAGTACAAAAATACTACTATCCAAGTTACCAAACAATTTTCATTTAAACTGCTATTCTTGTTTTCAAACAGTACTAAAGGTACTTCAGTTTTAATAATAATATAGATGAAAAATATATTATTTACTACTAGATCTTGATCCGCATCCTCGCACGGATGTTGGATTTTACTTACGTTCTATGTAAATTATAAACCATTGATTTTATAAAATGTCCATTTATTTTTATTTTTTTATTTTTTGTCATCAGTAAATGTCCATTTGTATTTTTATGTTTTATAAGATATATTTAGAGTAGAATAAATATCCCACCTTATATGTATACAGCTGTCTTTATAATATATTCTTTGGTCAAATATAAATATATTTTCTTTATGATTCCATAAATGTAAACTTTTACCTTTCTTCTCCTCTTCATCCTACTATAGTCAATATCCTTTCAAAAATTTCTGCGTCATGTTTCTAAGTATTAAATTCATTACCAGAATAATCATCCACTCCATGCATTGAATTTATTGCCATTTTCTGTAATATAAAATCTATTCAATATTTGTATATAGATAAAGGCATAGCTTCTACTTCCAACCTTCTCCCCTCTAACTCTATTTACTCTACAAGTCAACATCAACAACAACGTTCTTTGCCCTCTCTCTCTCCCTCCTTTCACGCACATTTCGTGGCTAATATATTCCAACTAGAAGCAACCCTCCCGAAAACACACACTTATTTCGTAAAACCCAAAAAAATGGTGGCGGCAAGCTCCGGCGGCTCAATGAAGAGCCTAACCATCCAAATCCTAACCGGAAGATGGTTTATGTTCTTCGGGAGTCTCTGGATCATGTCGGCGGCTGGAGCCACTTACATGTTCAGTCTCTACTCAGGCGATATCAAGACAACCTTAGGTTACGACCAAACCACTCTTAACCTCCTCAGTTTCTTCAAAGATCTAGGAGCCAACGTTGGAGTCCTCGCGGGTCTAATCAACGAGGTGACTCCTCCTTGGTTCATCCTCATCATCGGAGCTATACTTAACTTCTTTGGCTACTTCATGATTTGGCTCGCCGTCACGAAACGTATCCCCAAGCCTCAAGTTTGGCACATGTGTCTCTACATCTGCGTTGGAGCCAACTCACAGTCGTTTGCTAATACTGGATCTCTCGTCACGTGCGTTAAGAACTTCCCGGAATCACGTGGTGTTGTCTTGGGGATTCTTAAGGGGTATGTTGGTCTTAGTGGCGCCATTATTACACAGCTCTACCATGCCTTTTATGGAGAAGACACCAAGTCTCTCATCTTGATGATTGGTAAGTACAACTTTTAAATAAATTTATGCAACCGCATGGTTAATGATATGAAAATGAAATAGAGAAAAACAGAGCTCAATGGTTATTATCATTGTCCAAAAAATTGTTAAACTATAATTAGACCATTTATAACGGATTAGTGCCTAGAGCAAATATCATTTTAGAAATAAATGTTTTGTTTATAACTGATTTGCTGATTATTGTTAAATGTTTTTGATTAAACCATTTGATAGACTATGATCTCAAGAAAAGAGGAAAACTGAAACTAAGAAACCTTTTCTTTTTTCTTTTTGAATAATGAATAAAATCTTGTATTGAAAACCAGACTAATTGTATGAGTTATTGTATATGTAGGTTGGTTACCTGCAGCAGTCTCCTTTGCTTTCTTGAGAACGATAAGGAATATGAAAGTGGTGAGACAAACAAATGAGCTAACGGTGTTTTACAACTTCCTCTACATATCTCTCGGGCTCGCCACATTTCTCATGGTGGCCATCATCACCGACAAACTCTCCGGCTTTACACGGAGCGAGTATGGAGGCAGCGCAGCCGTGGTGATCATCTTGCTTGTTTTACCGATCTTAGTTGTCGTATGGGAAGAAAAGAAGCTTTGGACTGATAAACAAGTCGCCTTAAACGATCCAGCACCGATCAAAATCGTCACGGAGAAACCAAACCGAGACCCATCAGAGGTCAAAGATGTTAATGAAAGGTCAACGGAGGTGGAGAGTGCCAAAACGGCGTCGTGTTGGACGACTATGTTTAGTCCACCGGAGAGAGGAGATGACTATACGATCTTGCAAGCGTTGTTTAGCGTGGACATGTTGATTTTGTTCTTAGCGACCATATGTGGCGTGGGAGGGACTTTAACGGCTATAGACAATTTGGGTCAAATTGGAGGCTCATTGGGTTATCCAAAGAGAAGTGTAAGCACGTTTGTGTCACTCGTAAGCATATGGAACTACTTTGGTCGTGTAGTTTCAGGTGTGGTCTCTGAGATCTTCTTGATCAAATATAGATTCCCAAGGCCTTTGATGCTCACACTGATCCTTCTCTTGTCCTGCGCCGGTCACCTTCTCATTGCTTTTAACGTCCCTGGTGGACTCTACGTCGCATCGGTCATCATAGGGTTTTGTTTTGGTGCGCAATGGCCGCTCTTATTTGCTATCATCTCCGAGATTTTCGGCCTTAAGTACTACTCTACGTTATATAACTTCGGTTCGGTCGCTAGTCCGATCGGGTCTTACTTGCTAAACGTACGGGTGGCGGGTTATTTGTACGACGTGGAGGCCGAGAAGCTGAACAATGCGTTAACGATACCTAGAATCGATGAGAGGGATTTGACTTGCACGGGCACTGCTTGTTTTAAATTGTCTTTTATTATAATTACCGCGGTAACTTTGTTTGGTGTATTGGTCTCTTTTATTTTGGTGATCCGGACCAAGAAGTTTTACAAAAGTGATATTTACAAGAAGTTTAGAGAAAAAGCGTTGGCCACCGAGATGGAAATGTCAACGCCAGCGCCATCAAGATCGACGGTGGAAGAAGCTAAAAAGAATAATATTAATGGCTGAGTCTTACGCAAAGGAGGGGAAAGCTCTCAAGTAGATGATTGTTAAAGATATGCTAGATAAGAAAATAT
>OVBX01002661.1:0-19346 GCA_900406325.1 Erucastrum elatum | reverse complement strand
TATTTCATTATCGCACCAACATCAACCTCACATCCATCAAATTCGAAGACTCCGACAAAGATTCCAGAAAAAAGGACAATGGCTCCACCATCGAGCTTTGCCGTCCCAAAAGTGTTTGACGACATATGTTGATGTGTGATGTTATGTATATAATTAAATATGATTTGCAAGATAATATTTCGAGCAGACCAACGGATCTCAGGAGAAAATTCTTAAATTCATATATGATGAGGAAAAACCTTTAGAGGTATATAAATTACATTAAACATATATCTTAATATAATCATTTGCTATTAAAGCAAGAAAATTAGAATAACTACATATATAATATAACAAAAATTGAAAAATAAGAAAATATAAAATTAAGAAATCAAAAAAAAAATTAAACATCTATCTGAAAAAGTACAGTAAAATAAATAATATTTGAATAAACAAAATAAGTAATAGAAATATTAAATTAAACATTTATCATAATATTAAAACTGTGTACTTATAAAAATACCTTTTGAGGTTCCGTATATCGTCCACATCAAAGAAAAATTCTTCTCTCGAAAAATGCCACGTTACATTATTATTAAAAACTAGAAAACAAATTAAAGTAAATACAATATAAGTAAAAATAAAATATAAAAAAATATACAATATAAGAAACATAAATATTACATTAAACATATATCTTAAAATAATCATCTGAAATATAAAAGCAAGAAAATTAGAATAAGTAAAAATACAACATAGTAAAAAAATAAAAAATAAGTAAATATAAAATAAAAAAATGAAAAATAAACATCTATCTAAAAAAAATTCAGTAGAATAAATAATAACTAAATATACAATATAAGTATTAGAAATATTAAATTAATCATTTATCATAATATTAAAACAAGTAAATATACAATATAAGAAAAATAAATAATAAGTAAATATAAAATCTAAGAAATAAAAATATTACATTAAAAATATAATGCAGAAAAATAGAAAATAAATAATAAGAAAGTTAAAAAAATAAATATAAAATACAGGAAAAACATATACAATATAATAATTTAAAAAGTAAATGTATAATTAAGATATAAATGAATAAATGAAATATCTATACAAAAATGTATAATAAAATAAATAATAAGCAAATATACTATATTAGTAATAGAAATATTATATGAAATTTAACATAATATTATAGTAAATAAATATACGATAAAGGAAAAAACAAAAAATAAGTAAATATACACTATAAGAAAATAGAAATACTACATTAAACATCTAACGTATTATTATCATTTGATATAAAAGCAAAAATAAGTAAATATATGATATAGGAAAAATAAAATAAAATAGAAAAACAAATTAATTATCTATCTGAAAATGTATAGCATAATAATAATAATATGAGATATAAGAAATGAAAATATTACATTAAACATCTGTTAAAATATTAGAATAGTAAATATAAAATATAAGAAAAATAAATAATTTAACTTATAGCATAAGGAATAGAATAACTACATTAAACATCTATCTGAAAAATGTATCATAAGTAAATAAACAAAATAAGAAATAAAAATACTACATTAAATATCTATCGTAATATTACAATTTAGTATAAAAGCAAAAAAATCAGAGCAAGTAATCATACAATATAAAAAAATAAATCACCAGTAAATATACAATATAAAAAATGGAAAACTACATTAAACATCTATCTGAAAAATGTATAGGTTTACATTTCTATTATTTCCAAATATTGTTATATGTAAATATGAATAAGAAAACAAGCATACAATATACAGAAATTTTAGTCATGAATTTTGGTTTAAAAATAAATTATTCAGTTGTTTATCACTATTTAAAAAAATAAAATATTCTTGAAATATATAGTTTGTTAGGATATATATTTAAATAAATGTAAATTCTCTACAATTTAGTCTAATATACATGTTGAGTGATAAATTAGAAATTTAAGATGGTGATACCTAAGCTGACAAAAAATAGGGTGATACACAAAAATATATTAAAAAAAACAAAACTCCTAAGAAAGTAATCAAAATATTAACTCTGGTAAATGATCAACATCATAAGTGTGAAAATAAATTATAGAATCAGTTTTGTAATTATTATTTTTTAAACAATAGTACTTTAAGTTTATAAACATTTTAAATTTAGCATTAAACAAATGTTGATTTTAATTTTTGAAGGTTGTTTTATAACAGACATGATTCATGAAGACATCGTAGTAACTAACATCAACTCATATAATTTCTCAAAACCATAAATATTATTTGTACTAAAATATTGAACTAAATGGTAAGTTAAAATGCAAGTTTAGTGATTGAAGTAAAGAAAATATAATTCAGTTGAGACTAATAATATATTTTCATAATTTAAATATGTAAAATATAAAAATATTTTGGATAGTAACTAAGGTTTATTTTTTAATTTCACGTTTGTCACCATCTCATACATATTTTAGATTTTAAAAAGTATACACTCACAATAAAATCTCATTCATATTTAATTCAATTTACTATTTATATTTCTATACCGTAGATTAAATATATCTTTAAGATATATACATATTAAAATATAAATATATTGAATAACATTTGTATAAGCCCGGGCGTAGCCCGGGCAAAATCTCTAGTCCAAAAGAAATTAGGGATACGGGGCATTTGCGGGTCTTTTGTCCTCTTTTTTTCTATTTTTTTTTTTTAAAAAATCCATTAAAATTTTAAAATTAATGTTTCACTTGATTAATTAAAAGTCAGTTTTAAGATTATGAAAAACATTATATTGTAGAGACAGCTTAGTGATGGTATTATACTAAGGGAACTAGGTGTTTCGCATGTGCATGCAGGTTTAAATATTTTATAATTAATTATTAATATAACCATTAATAATTAAGAGATACAATGATAAATTATTTACAATTTCTAACAAACTATTTTATATTTTTCATTTGAAAGTTCTTAGGTATAATTTAAGAATTACTAGATTTTGACCCGCCATTTGAAATGACGGGTATATTTTTTGTTTTATTTTTTTTAAAGAAATTTAATTATCATATTTTTGTTTTTCTTTTTAATCATATTTGTATATAAAAATAGTCAAAATCTATTTTCTAAAATAATAACAATTTAAAATTTGAACCGACATACGTTTGGTTCTTTGTTATCAGATTCACGTTTTTTGTATAATATTTGTTTGTTCTAGATATTGACCCGCAGATATAATGTTGGTTGGTAATTTTTTGTAATTTTTTGTTTCTGTTGATATGTAAAATTTCGGTGTAATATGTTCTTATGTGTTAAAAAAAATTATTTCTATTTGTGTATAATATTTTTTTAAAAAATATTAGTGAGATGTTTTGATAATTGTATAAATTTATGATGTTTCATAACTATGCAATTGTGTCATATCCATTTCACACATTAATTTTGTACTATATTCTTAAACGATAATTTAAAAAAAAAAGAAAAAAAAGTATGGCTACAATTTTGTTTAGTAATCAAACAGTAACTGTATAAGTTTTTTAGTAGATACAATTGTAACGTGATAGTTAGTGTTTAAATAAAATCAGATACTATTATATTAATTATATAATAAATGGCTCCTTAAATAAATGGGCGGGTATATTTTTGGTTGGAAAAATTATTTTACGTAATAAAAATTATGATTTTTGATAAATTATATAATTTTATTTTTTATAAAATTTATCTTTTACTTATATGACTTATTTTTGTTATTTTAAATATGACTAAATTTTGTAAGACTCTAAATAATTATAACCCGTAATATGATTTTATGTATTTAATCCGAAGTTAAACTTATTTCGTACTGACTGTTTTTTATTAAATAAAATATTTTATATCATCAACATTCTCTGTATTGAAAAATTAATTTGTGCGTTTCAAAATATTTTCTATAATTTTATTAAATTTAGTTTATGTAATATAGTTTTTATTTTAAATGAAATTGTTTTTTAAAGATTTGAGATAATTCAGATCCGTATCATAATTTTATTGATTTAATAGTTTGTTATTTCAATTTTTTTAAGGTTTCATTTAATAAATGCTTTCAAATCATTAATAACATAAAATATTTTTTGGAAAGATATGATCAAATATTTAGGAAACGAAATTTTCAAAAAGGGTAAGAACTGAATTATATTAAATATTTTTTAATATAATTATAAAATAATGACTTTTGATTAGTTACAAATACTGCTGGTAAATAAATTCAGAAAGTTTTTATATTTAATTGAAAAAGTCAGAGGTATAATCATAAGAAGTAATCTACTTTAATAGTATAGATTATATTTTTTTATCATGTTCATTCTTGACTGGAACTATAAATCCTTTTTATTGGTTCTCAATCTTATTTTTTGTTAAAAATATTATATTATAGTTTATATGTTCATAAATATAGGTAACAAAATTATAGAGTTTTTAACATAATATTGATATATGTATGTTAATAAATAGGGAAATATATTGTATTATTAATAATCTATATTATAATATGTTAGATAATGGGACGATGATTTAAGAAATATAGAGAAACATGCGTAGTGGATGCATAATAATTTAGAAACAATGATAATAGTTGTTATCAAACGAATTAGAAAAGGGTACCATTAGTAATACTTAGGTTAATATAGCATTAATTAGATGAGGTCCAATTTAAAAATCCACCTAAAAGAAGTTGTAATGTTTTGTAATGTTTCTGTTTTAATAAGATAGATAGATAGATGTACATAACATTAATCAATAGGTTATATGATTATATTTTTGTAATCTCTTGCATGTGTTATAATAAATCAGTGTTGGAAAAAAATAAAAATAAAAAGGTATAGATAATATTCAGTAATTATTTTTTATTGCAGACAATAGAAGAAGGGAGTACAAGAAATCTTCAATATTATGCAAGTAAATCAGATCAGAAGTATATCTTCATAGGACAGTTCAGTTAAGTGTAGATCTGATAAAGCATGTAATGTAGTTTGTTTATGTAATCTCTTGCATGTTATAATAAATCAGTGTTAAAAAATTAAATAAAAAATAAAAAGTATAGATAATCTTGAGTATTCTAGGTTATTTCTTGGTTCTTCTCCCGACTAGAGAGAGAAAGTAGAGAGAAGCGAGAGAATTTTCCCTTTTCTTCTCCGGCGTACGACCGGCGCGTGAGCGTCCGTACCGTCGCCGGAGGGGCCGTTCTTCTGTGAAGTGTGTTCCTCTCCGCCTTGTCTACGCAGTTCCGTCATCGACCGCCTTATCGGAGCTCTGAGAGCGTAACCATCCTTGTCGGTGGCTCGGCTCTTGGAGGGAAGACGCGGCCGATTAAAGATCCGCGAGAGAGACGGAGAGGTTGGGTTGTTTGTCTGACTTTTCCGGGTGATGGAGGCTCCCATAGATCCATCAACGCCGGTCTTTTTGCGGGGGGTGGAGGCTGTTGTCAGATCCACCGACGTCGATATAGCTACCGGGAAGGGGAGGCTTATTCAGATCCCTCTTCGCCGGCTTTTGGTTTTATGGAGTGAGAAGGCTCTCAAAGCTCCTTGTTTCTGTTGTGGAACCCTAAATTTTCGGATCATGGTGTTTTAGATCTAAGGGTTTTAAGTGCGGTGTGGTCGTTTTTGGGTTGTGTTTGTGGGTCGTTGAAGAGGAGTTCGCGGCTGAAGATGTCGTTTTCTGGTGACNGCGGAGGATCTCGGCTGTTCTGTCTTGGGTTTCCGGTGGTTCAGAGACGGTGAAAGTCACGTTAGGACGACGACCTCGCCGGCGTGAAGACAAAGTGCCGTAGATGAGCTATGTAGTCGTGGAGGATCCGATGTATCGGAGATCCGACGAAAAAAGGTTGTCGGAAGGTAGTGTCGGCGGCGTTCCGGAAGAGTCGCGACCAAGACGAGGCGGGTGACGCGTGGCGTGCGGATGGCCAAGATTCTTGCACGTGTCCTCACCGCTCTCTCCTTGGGACGCGATTGGAGCTAGCTGTCCGGTTACTGAAGTGGGCCGCTGGGCCGTAGTTGGAATTGGGCTTCGCCCTGTGGTTTAGAGTAGCCCGGGTTGTTTGTAATGGACTTTTATGTTGTTTTGTTGATGAATCTTAACCCATAAGATGTTTAATGGGTTGTCCTTGATGGGCTTTGTATGTTTCTGGGCCTTTGAGCCTCTTATTAATATTATCCAGATGACAAAAAAAAATCTTGAGTCTTCTATAACTACATTTTTGGTCCTCCAGAAAAAAAAAGAGGAAAGGTTTATTGACCTAGAGGGAGAGTTATTATATAAAACCCTTGTGCAGGAGGTGACGGCGCTGTCACAACCGAAGGGAACAGCGCAAAGTCAGTCTGTTGATTTCGAGTTGTTGCTCAACATCTGTTGGTGCTGAGTCCCGGGCGCAATCATGGCTGATTCTCGGGCAGTGAAGTCACTCAACAACTCCGGCGAGGGGAGTAATAGATTTGTGGTTCGTGTCTTGTCTTTCAGAAAATATTTATCGCCTGAGTTTAGTTTTAGTTTTCGTCTCTGATTATTGGTTGGTACTTTGTGTGTGGTGGATGCAGTTCAAGAAATTCCAGCAGATGATGAACGACATTGAAATAAAAGTGTTTAGGAGCCTGGAGAAGGTGAAGGCTGAGCCTTCAGAGGGCTCCACATTCTTCAAGGACTGCCTCGTAGAATCGAGGGTCTGTTGAGTTTCCTTTTTGGTTGAGTTTCTTTGGTATGTTTCGTTCGTTCTAATAAGCAGTTGATGGTTGATATAATGCAGGAACTGAATACATCAGGACATTTTATTTCATTTTATGAAGAGATGTTTCCCTTTGCTCAAACTCTGCCTTTGGTCATCTCCCAAAAGGAACTCATCTTCTCGAAACTTGTCTCTGGATTACACATTGAAGCAGGATTCTCTCTTGAAGCCTTTCTCAGGTTTTCCCACTCAATTCTCTTTAATACTCATAAATAAATAATAATCACATCATTATTCTTTATACTCTTTTCTTTCTTTGCGCAGTTTGATTGCTGCTTTATCCAGAGATCTCTTGGACAGCTTTATTCCGTGAGTTTTTTGTTTTTTTTTCTGAAAATTGTCAACAGACTAATGCCACATTGAATTGTTCTTTGCTTAGTTCTTCTCTATATCTTCTAACCAAATTTCTCCCCTTTTTATATTTCTTCTCCAGATTCCTTCCCCGGTTTGCTCACTCCTTAGTGTCTCTCCTGAAGAAAGGCGGTCAAAAGAATCCTGAAATTATTAAGCAGGCAAGTGTGTGTATTCTGTTGTGTTAACATATTTCACCCTCCCGAGCAATGCTTACTTTCTTCTCAACTTTTTTTTCGTCCTCAGATATTCACATCATGGTCGTACCTGGTGAGGGACTTGCAGAAGTATCTCATACGCGACATCGAGGGTCTTCTCAGGTATGTTCTCCCTCCCGGATATAATAAGAATTTTACCTGTTACCAGCATCTTGACTTTTCCTTCTTCTGACAAAAATGATTTTTTTTTCTTTATATTTAGGGATACACTGGAGCTCAGGTATTACCCCGACCAACATATCAACGAACTTATGTCACCGTCTATGTCCTTTCTCTTAAGGACTGCCCGGGTTCACCAGCTCGAAATAGGTGTGTGATGCATCGCTTTTCCTTACTCTCTTTTCTTCTCTTCACACATCTCTATGTATGCTAGGAACAGTCCAGTTAATTCTTCTCTCGTCAACATTACAGGGATCAAGACCATCCTTTCTGAACTCGCAGATCCACTTAAACTAGATGGAGGAGTTACTCTACTGTATCATGTTTTGAGGGATTCACTCCATTCCAAAGCTCCGCAGATTGTGAGGTTCTTGCTGAGAGATTCAACGTTGTCCTTTTCTGCTAACTTTCCTCAAGGCAAGTCCTAATATTTTATTTACCTTATTGGAGAGTAGGAAGTCATAGAAGTCCTTAATCCATACTCCTAAACTGTATTACATTCTGATCATGGTTCAATGTTGTACCCCACTACAGGTTCTGGTACTACAGTTGAAGCTGTGAGTTCAGCTTTTCAAAGACTATGCAAGGATTTCAAAGAAGACGAGTTGAGTTTTATGTGGAACTGCTTGTACAAAGAAACAAGAAAGTCAATCGAACACAGAAAACCAGATCATTTGATCCGGCTCTTGACTGTGCTTACTTCAGTTGCTAGGGTCGGCAAAGGTCTCAAGGTCTATGGTCAGTTACTTCTCTCATTAGACACGTATGAAAACATACATTTTGCATGATTAATTTCGCCAATTTATTCCCCTTGTCAATGCGTAACAGATTACCCTTATTTGGTTGGACTCGTGAGCCGGATTGTGCCGACCTTTTTGGATTCCTTTGACGTTCTCTCTAAAGTCCTGGAGCTGATGTTGTCCACCATTGACAGACCCAGTGGCTTCAATGAATTGGAATCCATTGCGAAGCAATTGATCCCCATTTTTTCGATTAAGAGTTTAAGGTATCTTATTATACAAGTCATCTTTTTTCTCTCTCTCTTTTTTTTTTGTTGTTGTTGTTGTACATTTCAATGCTAATTAAATTTTGTTTTGCTTCTTTTTTTCTTTCCTCCTCCTTATAATTGATCATGTAATGTTTCCAGTTTGCTGAGCTTATTGCGGGAGTTGCTAGACAAGGATAAATTAATAGTCCAAGCCTTTACAAGTAATATATTAAGGCAAGACTCTTTCATTACCTTATTTTAAAATCTGCCTATCTTTATGTCTCCTAGTGACTAACTTATGACGTTGCAGTTGGATCGACAATATGATTACGGGGTATCCGGAGGAGGTTATTCCTCTGTTACTGTCGCTGTGTAAGACAAGTCACGATAGTGTCATCAACATCACAGATGGATCATTTGATAGCAACTTCGAGAGAATCCATGAGTTCTTGGAAGACATGATTAAGCATATTCAAACGAATATAGAAAATAGTGGATTAGCTCAAATTGGTGAGGCTGAGCTGGCTGCTGTTTGGGGAGCTGTCAATTGTTTTCCCTATTTCAAGGTGGATTCATCATTACTGATTTCCTTCAAGAATACTCTTAGACAGCATTTGGCAGCCTCAGATGGTAAGTTTTTATCTTAGTTATCATTATCCAACTCTTTATATATATATATGCTCTGCTTTGAGATTAGACCTTCTTTTTTTTTTTTTAGACAACGCTTTTAGTGCTCCGGGACTGATTTGGCAGAGCTTACTTGGTGCTGCTTTGAGATCATGTCACAAGTTTTGTGCTAGTGGAAGAATTGACCGTTTGAGGCCATGTCACAAATCCCGTTCTACTGAAAGACTCATCCACAGTGACCTGGAGGAAGCTTTGTCTCTTGCTAAATGCTACAAGTCATGTGTACAAGTGCTATCTCCTGTGGCCGACTATTTGGATTTTATGTATACGTGAGTTTGTATTTTCAGTATTAATGATTGATGACTCTGTGCTGGTACACTGACCCCTGTTTTCAATCGCAGGCCTCTATTAGCTAAAGCATGTCCAGAACTTCAAGCAAATAATGCTGAAGATGCGTTTGGCATATTTTCTGAAAATTTACGTCACTCGAACAAAGATGTCCGTCTTATGACTTTAAGGATTTTGTGCCATTTTGAAACTTTGTTTCCTTACCCTACTGTTGAAGAGCATAAGAATGTGAGTAGTTCTGCATTCCAAAAGCCTTACCCTTCAAATCCTAATTGTTTTGCTAACAGTAGTATCTATAATCCCCAGGTTCTCCATTTATTAAAAACAGTTGAAGAGTCTCATCTCACATTATCGACTGGAAAGGATTTGTACACAATACGAGAGGATCTCTCTGCTGGCAGGATACATGACGCATATGTGCCGCTTGTATTCAATGGAATGATAGGGTTATTTCATAAAAAAAACCAATGTACTGAAATCTGGGAACCGGTATCTGAGTGCCTTGCGATTCTTATAAAAAAGTACACAGAAGCGGTGTGGAACGATTTTGTCCATTATATGGGCCAATGCCAACTAAAGTTTGAAGCATTTCACAATCATAGTGACGATCAAAACTACAGCATTTCACAGAATCATACTGGTAGGTATTTCGCTGTTTCAGATGTTTCATCTGCCAAATATATTTTAATTATTTTCATCTTTCTTCTCTTGTCTTTTTCAATCTGCAGGTTTGATGGAGGATTTTAATTCATTTCTCTTCCCGCCGTCTGATAGTACACCTACTGCAGATGTTCTATCTTTGTTGCTAAAGACCTTACAAAAAGCTCCCACTGTTGCTCAGTCTCGTGCCTCTGACATTCTCCCCCTGCTCGTTAAATTTATGGGGTACAGCAGCGAAAATCCTTTGAGGTACTCACGTCTCTATATCTTGTGTTCTTGAAGAGGAGTAATTTGATTTCATCTGTTGTCGCCATCAAGTCTTTTTCTCTATGTTCCAGTGTGGGATTATACAATGGGGGAGCTTGTAAAGGAAAGGAGTGGAAAGGGTTGCTTAAACAATGGCTGACTTTGTTGAAGTTAATGAAGAATCCGAGGTCTTCACATGTTAGTCAATTTGTAAACGACGTTTTGCAGAACAGGTTGCGCTAAACTACTTGATTTGATGATAATCCACTGCTGTTTTGAAAGATAATTTATTGACATCTCTCTACATGTTGGGTTGTGTTCTTTTTGATATGTTTTACCAGGATCTTGGACGATAATGATGCTGTAATACAAATGAGTGTCCTAGAGTGCCTTGTGTTGTGGAATGACTATTTACTTCTACACCGCCATCGTCTGGATAATCTTATCAACCGTAAATCGCTGAGAGAAGAGCTCGCGACCTGTAACTTCTATGAGGACATTGAGGAAGCTCACAGATCTCATTTTGTTTCTCTTGTAATTAGGATCATTATGCCAAAAGTTAGGAGTTTAAAGAATTCAGCATCGCGTAAGGTGCGTATATTACATACTTCTATTTTAGTTTACTCCACCTAGGTCCTCCTAACAGTTTTTATTTTACTTTTGTTGTCAGGATAAAAGTATTCGTTACAGGGAGGCGGTTCTTGTCTTTATATCTCAGCTGGATGTTAATGAACTTGCCCTGTTTTTTGCATTGTTGGTGAAGCCTTTGAACATTATATCAGAGGAAACAACGGACTTGTTTTGGAGCTCTGGCAAAAGCTCTCTGGATTGTTTCCTACAGTCGAATTTCTTGAAATATATCAACGTTGATACTCTTTCGACTTTATCCTGGAAGAAGAAATCTGGTTTTCTTCATGTCATCCAACATATACTTGAGGTCTTTGATGTATTCCATGTCCAACCATTTCTAGACTTCCTTATGGGATGTGTTATTCGGCTATTGGTAAACTCTGCTCCAAATACCGACGTAGAAATGAGCATTAGTAAAGAGATTGTTTCAACTAATCTCAACCAGGTATAACGACTACAGAACACCCCCTATATTTTTTTTTTGCACATATCATTTCTTCGGAATCCTCATCTTGTCTTGATATCTTTGGGGTTTTATTTTCTTATGTGTAGGCTGGTAGTACTTTAAAGCAGTTTAAAGAGTTGAGATCCTTATGTCTTAAGATTATCGCTCATGTTCTTGAAAAGTACAAGGATTGTGATCTTGGCTCTGAGTTCTGGGACCGCTTCTTTTCATCAGTGAAACCGTTAATCAAGAGCTTTAAACAGGAGGGTTCTAGCAGTGAGAAACCAAGCTCTTTGTTCTCGTGCTTCTTGTCAATGAGTAAAAGCTGCAATCTCGTCACCTTCTTATGTCGGGAAGAGTCTCTTGTTCCAGACATTTTCTCAATTCTAACAGTCACCACAGCTTCAGAAGCTACAAAGGCCTCTGCCTTGAGTTTTGTACAGAATCTGCTCAGCCTTGAGAATGGCTTGGATGACGATGACCGTGTGATCAAAGGATTCTTAACTCCACATATAGATGCACTGATTAACAGCTTACATTCTCTTTTCTGTGGGGGTACTTTGAGAAGGTAAGGGTTCTTCTAAATTAACAGACTTGGTTATTTTCTTCTTTCCTTTCCACTTTTTTACTTTTTTTTCTTTTTCTAAAGAATTAAGTGTGAACTATGATCAGGAAATCATTCAAGTATCATGGAGAAAGAGAGATTAAGATGCTTAAACTATTGTCGAAGCATATTCAAGACGAATATCATGTTATCAAGTATTTGGATGTCTTGTTGTCTTTCTTGGACAAACGTGTGAAAAAACCTGGTATGGTTACTCATTTCTTTTCTTGGTAAGAATAATATAAATATTCATCTATGTGACTGTCTTAATGTTCGTGCAGAAATTCATCGTGAGGCTTTACTGCTCATTCAGGACATCACATCCTTGCTTGGGAGTGGGAGTACTAGCAAAATTGTTGATGCAGTCTCTCCTCTGCTTGTTGACTCTGGACGTGACGTTAGATTATGCATTTGTGACCTTCTTGAATCTCTTGCAAAAATCGACCCTTATCTGGATCTAGTGGTCAGTAGGCACATCTCTAATTGAATCGTAGTCATTTCAGTTTTTTTTTTTTTTTGCATTTGAGATTGTTACAAGCTAATGGGTGATCTATCTTACAGGCAAAATTCAGCAGCGATATGAATGCAACCTCACCCATGGAAGTTGATGGCCTTGACTATGAAACGATGATTGATGCTTACGCGAAGATTGATGTGGATTTCTTTAAAAATTCCTCGGAGCAGCACATGAAGATCATTATCTCACAGAGTCTATACAACCTAACATCAGAAGAAGTTACATTGAAGGATTGTGCATGTAACCTCTTGTGCACTTTTATTGAATTTTCAGCCTCTATACTTTGCCAAGAGGCCTCAGCTCACTCATCTGACATTGGCAAAGAAGAGGTTTCGAAATCAGTTGCAAGCTGGACTGGCGATCGTGTGTTGTGGATCATGAATAATTTCATTTTGAAACACATTGGCGATGCTGTAGACAGAGGCATCTCTAGTGGAAAGGTATATTTGAGTGTGTTTTTACTGCAAGATTGAGATGATATACTCATGGTTCTCCTCTTTGCATTAAAGATTCTTACAACGGATTGTTCTCCTGCAGGGAGAGATTCTTTTGATACGCAAAATGGTGATGGAATTTCCGGATTCTGGGAACCTTGCTGCCTTCAGACCCTTATGCTCCGAAAACGATGACATTGATTTCTTTAAAAACGTCTTTAGCATTCAGGCAAGTCATTTTACAAGTTTGTATTTGTATTGTGTGTTGAAGATGAAGCAAATCATAAGGTTATTTCTTTTGGATGTAGGCACAACGAAGAGCAAAGGCAATGAACCGTTTTGCCAAGAAGATCAAAGATAGCAGTGTGCCTGAGGTGATCTCTTTGCCTTTCTTAGATTCTTTGAATACATTTATCTTTTGTGGTTTCATTGGACGTGTGAACAATTTCGTCGTTTTGGGTTGCAGGGAGTTGTGAGAAAACTCTTTGTCTCAATCTTTTTCAACATGTTGCTTGATGGACAAGATAGAAAAGGTCAAGACAGAAAAGTTGAAAATGTCCAAGATGCATGCGAGGAAGCCCTTGCATCCCTGTCTGCTCATATGAGTTGGAACTCGTACGACGCACTACTGAATCGGTGTTTCCGAGAGATGAAGAAGCATACCGACAAGAGAAAACGTCTGGTGAAGCTCGTCTGCTCCATTTTGGACAAGTTTCATTTCGCAAAAGGTGGTTATGCACATGAAGAGATTAGGGTTTGCCTTGAGAAAACCTTGTATCCCAAGATACAGAAGCTGATGGATTCTGAATCAGACAGTGTTAATGTCAATGGCTATATAGCTGCGGTGAAGGTTCTAAAGCTACTTCCCAAAGAGATAATTGTCTCAAAGGTGGATTCTGTAGTTAACAAAGTTTCCAAATTTTTGAAGAACCCGATGGAGAGCACACGTGTGGAAGCCAGAAAGGCTCTGGTCGCTTGTTTGAAGGAGCTTGGGCTGGACGATTACTTGCAACTTGTCGTTAGAAAACTAGTTTCTCTATTAACAAAAGGATTTGAGGTGCATGTACTGGGATATACTGTCAATTACATCTTATCGAAGTGCCTGCCCAATCCTACGGGGTGGAAGTTGGATCATTGTTTAGAAGATCTCCTTGATGTAGTGGAAAGAGATCTTGATGAACAGGAAGAGGATAAGAAAGATTCAACGAAGAAGAAGAAGAAGATAGAAACGATAAAACGCAAGTCACTTGATACCTTGAAGTTGATTGCTGAAAACGTAACATTCAGAAGCCATGCATTGAAGCTACTTACTCCAGTCACTTCGCAGCTGCAGGGGTCTATGACTTCAAAGTTAAAATCAAAACTTGAGGAGATGTTAAAGCATATTGCCGCTGGTATCGAAGTCAATCCATCTGTTGATCAAGGAGATCTTTTCCTTTTTATATATCGTCTTGTTGACAATGAGAGTGGTCTCGGAGATCAAACGTCTTGTCAACCATCAAAAAAGAGAAGGAGATCTAGACATATTCAAGAGACTGCTGGTGGTGGTGCTAAGTCATGTCCACATCTCATAACCTTGTTTGCTGTGGACTTATTGCACAACAGACTGAAGAGAATCCAACCCAACAATACTAACGAAGAGCTTGTGTCGAAGCTGGATCCATTTGTCAAACTACTCGTTGGTTGCTTGACCTCTGTGTATGAAGATGTTGTAACTTCGTGTGTTAGATGTTTCACCGCACTGCTAAAGTTTCGACTGCCTTCCTTCCAGTCTGAAGCAGGCATAGTGACAGCCAAAGTCTTGGACATTGCTCAGTCTGCAGCGAGTTCCAGTAGTCCTCTTGTGCAGTCATGCCTTAAGCTGTTAAGAGCTCTTATCAACAACGTTAACTTCAAATTATCATCCGAGCAGTTGAAAATGGTTGTCCAGTTCCCCATGATTGTTGATCTGGAATCGGATTCCTCCATTGCTTCACTATCAATTCTAAAGGCCATTGTGAAAAAGAAGCTCGTAGTTCCGAAGATACATGATATATATGCCGATCAGGTTTCAAGGTTGATGATAACGAGTCAGGATAAATCAATCCGCAATATTTGCGGAGAGATACTGGTTGAATTTTTGGTCCACTATACACCTGAGAATCGCCTAGAAGGACATATTAACTTTCTGCTGAAAAATCTGAGGTATGTAAAGCTTTGTGAAATTTTTGGCCCCTTATTTTACTTTTTCAAAATAGGAAACTGAAGTTACACCTTCTTCCAGCTATGAACATTCAACTGGAAGAGGAGCAGTTCTTGACGTTCTTCAAAAGCTAATCCATAAATTCCTAGAACCCAATCTCGACAAGCAGTCTCAAAACTTGTTTGTCGCGCTTGCTCTTCGTTTGGAAACTGAAAATGATAAAGAACTGCTGCCCAAGATTTGCGATGTGATAAAACGTCTGATAGGTCGCACTAGTAATTATAATTCCAGTCTTGACCTCTGCCTGGGGTGGTATAAGCGGGAGAAATCACGGCCTACGGCTGCAAAGGTAAATTGCTCTGAGAGTGCATGTTATTATTGACGCTAGATAAGTAGGAAGTTGGAGCTAACTTATAACTCCACATGCTTCTTCTTTTGCTTGTAACATGGTGTCGCTATTTTCCGTAACTCTCTCCTTCATTTGTTTGGATGCATCTGCAGGTGTTGGGACTATTCATTGAAGTCGAGGAAAGGTTTCCAAAGTACGTCTGCAGTAAACTGTTGCAGGAGGCTAAAATGATTTTGGAGAGTGCTTTAAAGTTGCAAAACAGTGCTGAGGAAGGCAGTATTCGCTTCTGGAAGGACGCATACTACACTCTGGTTATGGTAGAGAAGATGCTCAAGCAGTTTCCAGATTTATGTTTTGGAGAAGTTTTTGAGGTAGAAGCCTGTTGTCTCGTTAAATCCATCTCCTGACCATATTAACTTTTTCCTTGCTTCTTCTTTGAAATAATATATATATATAACCTGTGATTTATTTGTTTGTTTAGGCTGTTTGGGAAATGGTGTTTAAGTTGTTGTTGCACCCACACGAGTGGTTGCAAACCATAACCTGCCGGCTCCTGAATTATTATTGTAAGAGATTAGCGGAGTCTGGGAAACAAGGAGCGGGTTGTCTTCTGGGTAAGCCAAGTAGCCTTTTCATGGTAGCTGCTTCTCTTTGCTTGCAGTTAAAGCTAAAGGTGCAACACAACACAGTGGTGAACAATGCTGCCACTGACGAAGCCTATATCAGAGAGAATATTGTTTTTGCGGTCAGTGGTCTTCATTCCATGATTGGACAATCAGATGATGAGTACTGGTCAAGTCTTGACAAGAATGAGCAAGCGAAGTTCCTGGAAGCCTTTCAAGTATGTGATTCTGGTAAAATAATGTCTGCTTTTGTGGCTCTTACTAGTTCAGGAATTGAGAAAAAGAAAAATGATGTAAGAAAGCTACTGATTGGAAGTTTGCTTAAAAGATTGGAGAAGCTTGCGTTTGATGTTGATGTGGGCTCTCTTCAGATGAGAGTTGTGTTCAACGTCTATAAAGATTTTGCCTCAAACTTGAATCAAGAAGAATGTCGACCATACGCCTTCAGAATTCTGCTCCCCTTGTACAAAGTTTGCCAAGGGTTTACCGGGAAAGTCATCTCACATGAGTTGAAACAAGTAGCAGAAGAGGTGAGAGATGGTATAAGAGACAAGATATTAGGCATCCCAATGTTTGTTCAAGTTTACAGCGAAATCAAAAAGAGCTTGGAAGCGAAAAGGGAGAAGAGAAAACGAGAGGAGAAAATAATGGCAGTGATAAACCCTGAGAGAAACGCAAAGAGGAAGCTGAAGCTAGCCTCCAAGAACAAGGCTAACAAGAAGAGGAGGATTATGAACAGTAAGATGGATAGATGGTCACGCTCTTGAGCTCCCATTATATTGGTCACGCTCTTGAGCTCCCATTATATGTCCTAGCTTTTTTTAAAAGCTTATATCACCAAATACACTTGTTATTTCATATTTAGGTTACAACTTCGGTTTTTAGGTTTGTCTGTCTTGTTTCCTACTATTATTTTAATTTTTTTTTTATAAATAGAAAGAGTGCAGCCCAAAACTCAGTCTTGAGCACAACTAGGTCATAGTGATCCATGTACGGTACTATGACTATATCACCAAATTACTCCTGCTTCTTTCTTTGGATCCACATTCACTTCCTTTCTTGCGTCCTGCAAAGTATGAATTAACATAAGCAAAGAACTACGTTTAGGTGATGACTCTGTGCTTACCAATGCCACAAAGAACCGAGCCAACAGCTTTGGACGATCTGACTAGCTTTTGCTGCATCCACAACTTCCTCACAGCCATCCTCTCTGCAAAATGGTTACCGGCAGAGAGGATCCCAATGAAGAGCTCCACAGGCTTCTCAGGTAATGTTTCCACATGCTTTGCATCTCAAGTTGCTTTTGCGGCGCGAAACTCGGATTCCTAGAAGGTAAAGAGGATGCAAAGATAAACCATCCTCACTGCTAGTCCAATAGCATCCTCTAGAACAAACCCCTGAGAAAAATAAACGGTCAATGGTAAACCATTTAACAATGAACTGTACTGTGTTCTGTTACTCACGGTTCTGTAAGGGAAAGATGTGATATGTCTTCCATCAACGCTGATGTTGTAACCTTCCATCCCAGCTCGAAGGGTAAGAACAAAGAGCTTCACTTCATCAAAAGGGTACGGCCAATCATGTGTTATCTTCTTCCTCTGGCCCATTAGCCTCTTCAACCACCACGTCTTCCTTGACTCATCATCATCACCACCACCATCATCATCCCTCTTCCACCTCTCCATCAACTTCAACAAAAAACCCATAAACCAAATCAGAGTAGATGATTTACATGGGACCATTTCCCTCAGAATATACAAATTAATCACCTTAATTAAAAGATATATGAATATTCACGTTTTGTTTTACATATGCCCTAAAATCATCAAATATTAATTTAAATCTGATTTATTTTCTGGAATGATGGGAACTAAATTGGGTAAGAATGATATAACCCATGATTTGTGATCTGTAGACTGTAGCATGTGCTAAAAGGTATTTGCTTTTAGCTATAGTTGAGTTCTTCAATATATAATACGAAGCGTTACCAGGAATGTTATGGTCCGATCTCAACAAACATAGGTGACAGATTAAGCTTAGTTCGATACGTTTAAGGAATTCGTGAAATGATTTTATTTTAGACTTATTGCTTGGTGCATCTTTGAGATGAAAGTTAGGCTTAAGGTTTAACCCATTGTTGCTCTAAGGTTTGTATCGACATAATTCAGTTATATAGTTTATTTTTAAGATAATTCAAATTTTTAAATCAGTTCTTGGTGCAGTATGGTTTCTCATTTAAATTTTGTATATATAAATTATAAATCAAACTACAGTGCACTTTCTGAAATTATTTAATTTTCTTTGCGATTATGATGTTCATATTCTTTGGGATTGTGGGAATCACAAGACATCACTTGCTTGCGCCGTTGCACGCATGGTTGTGAACAAGAACGGACCCACGCTAATATGTATCGGCTACATGCCTCCTCTTGAGATTTCAAGTTGTAAATAATAAGTTAATTGCCTCAATGGCTTTCATTGTTCCCGTTGAGATCCAAAATCAGCAGCTCCAGAATACACATTACAATTCTTACACTTGAGTGATTTTCCAGACTTTTTGATCCCTTCTCAAGATTATAATTTTTGATGCAGCGCATCTATTGCTTATTGGTTTACTATCGGTTTTGTATTAAACCGAGATTCTTAGTATTTCGTATGGTGTTTGGATTTGGCTTTATCTATTATAAGTTAGTTAATATCTATTAGTTTAGATAAGTCCTAGTTGAGTCATTGTTACGTTTTTATTCGTAGCTTTATATAAAGCAACGTCACGTCTTGTACAAAGGATAAGTTTTTGATGAATTAATATACATAGCTTTTTATAGCTTCTTTTTTCCTTGTTGTTTCGGCTATTCCTTTGAGGAATCAACGATCTCAAGACGACGAGTGTTTCGGCTATCCTTCCGGATCAACGAATCCTTGTTTATCGTAGCTTTCGCTACACCATTTGGTATCAGAGAATGATGTAGATAGATATTTAGAATATTTCTAAATATCTTATTATTGATTTTATTTATTATTTTAGATAATTATCTTTAATGTTTTAGGGTTTTATGGTTTTCATATAAATAGGCTTCTTATGCCTAGAGTTGTATTCAGATTATTAATTGATATTTTATAAAAAGAGGTTTGAAATCCTTTTATTTCCTTGTTACGACTAGAACTTGAGAGTTCTCAACGAATCAAGAAGACAACGTTTCCTAGGTATTCTCAGAATC
>OVBX01002660.1:0-19355 GCA_900406325.1 Erucastrum elatum | reverse complement strand
TATATATATATATATATATATATATATCCGCACAAGTGTGCGGGCCATCATCTAGTATACTGTATTATTCTTTGACACACAACATTCTAAGCTGTTTAATTTGATGTTTTATTATTGTTGGTTACTAAGGTTGGGCCCAGAGGTCTAAATGGGCTTTAGTAACTAGGCTGTATTTTGTATTGACAAAGTCAATGACGTTGATTTTGTGTGCCATCATAACATAACGAACACGTTAGATACGGTCCATACGGACTATAACGACTTATCAGTGATTGTGATTTACGACTTTGTTGATCTATTCAATTTGATATTGGGACAGGTTTTGTTCTAGACTTCTACCAGTTGATGAAGTCTACATTAATATTAACTAGGTTTCGCCTTTTTAACTAACCAGTAAACTCAGACTGATTCCATTGGGAGAGATGCAAACCACACATATCATATTTCTAGATATTTAAATGGAAACTAAATTTCTTTTACAAATTTAGGGATCTAAAATATTTATTTGAGAGCCTATATCTAGTTAGTTTTCTTCAAAAAATTCGGAGACCTGTGACAAATATTTTACTTAGCATGATACAAAGTTGGTCCTAACTACCACTAAATTATTTATACGTGGTTAGGTTTCAACTTCTTTTGAACAAATTCTTTTAGGTCTCGTTTTTATCGAATCCAACCAGAGAAAGAGGATATTTAAAAAAATAAATAAATTTTATAGTTGAACACAAATGTTCCCCCCCCCCTTCCCCCAAAAAAAACACTTCGAATTGTTGATTCAGCACTAGTCCATATCGAAATATGGTTTTCAAATTAAGTTTACTCGTTGGAAGGCATTTCTCGAAAACTAAATAGTTAATCTGTCTAGTTCTCTGAGGAACGTCAGTCTCTCGATCGAAACGAACCATCTTAGTGAAGTAGTTCATATAGATAATCCATTTTAGGAACAACTTCTACAAAACTAAAATCTATTCGAAATTGTGATGTATTGACAAGGTTTAATAGGTAGTCTTATCTCTTTTCACGATTATATATGAGACTCATGTTTAATTACATTAAATGATGATTGGTCCATTTAGTAGGTAAAATGATTTAAATTAAAAATCTGCAACCCAATAGTCATTAATGCACATGTCGAAAGTATAATCAATACTATTAAATTTAAGGTTTGTAATCATATTTAACATATATTTTTAGCAACAATACATGAATATCTTTAGCAAAAAAACAATACAATTGAACACCATTTTTTCAAAAAATCATCAAAAAAATCATCATCACACTACAACAACATAATTTAAAAATATTTCAATTTAAGGTTTGTAATCATATTTAACATATATTTTTAGCAACAATACATGAACATCTTTAGCAAAAAAACAATACAACTGAACACCATTTTTTCAAAAAATCATCATCACACTACAACAACATAATTTACATCTCAACCTAAAAATCTGGGATTTATTCAACCAAACATTAACTTATTTAAATTTTAAATATTTTATATAGAATTAGTTTTATCAATTAACAACGCACATGATATTTAAATATGGTTTAATGGGGAGGGGGTCTAAGTGGACTTTTAATAGAAATAAATGTTCTTATAAATTTATTTAGTTTAACGAGTTTTCAATAGATTATTCGATTAAAAACTATTTAATAAATGTTTTACGGGTCGGCGTTCGGGCCTCCATTGGGTTCGGTTTGGTTCAATTCAGATTTTGAATTTTCGGATTCATAGATTTCAGCCCCATTAGATATATCTAAATGTTGGTTTGGATTCGGTTCAGATATTTGTAGGTTCGGTTTGAGTTCAGATAACCCATTTAAATATTTTTAAATTTTTTTAAATTCCTGATATATTTAAAATTTCACAAAATCTATAAATAAAAATAGATATTACATATAAATTTGAATAGCATAGGTCAAAATACCTAAAATTAACATATAAATTGGTTTAATTTGAATATTTGGATTGAGAATCAATAGATATATTAAGTATTTTTAGTGTCTTGAGTATATTTTAGCTATTTTGTTACTACTTCTTCGGATTGGGTTCAGTTCAGTTCTTTCGATCTAGGTTTTTTGCCCATCCCTAAAATGTCCAATTGATAAATGTTATATCTATTTTTTTTATAATTGCATCAAACTATATAATAACTCTAACCACTTTAAACGCAAAGATGATTATAGATAACACAATATAAAAGTTAAAATTTTCTATATATATATACCCGTCCTTTTAAAAAATTCTACTAATATAGATTTAGTCCAACTATTTTTAATAAAATAAATTAAAGTATTTTACTCATCATTTTAGAAAAAATATTTTATACAAATATGATTACAAAGAAAAAAAGTAATTAAAAATATAAATATGAAAATTAAAATTAAAATTTTTAAATAAAATGCAAAACAAAAGGTATACCCATCTTCCAGAGAAGACGGGTCAGAATCTAGTGAAACTATTAAAATCATCTTTTTCTCACTAAATAACACACTGAGGAAGTTAATGAAAAAACACCATTTTCACACTTGTTCATCTAATAAAAAGAATTATGGGTTAAACATGACAATACAATTAGAACCATTCATCAACAATAAAAATGGCTAGATCACATATTTCAATCCTGTGAGATATTTTTTTCTGTAACAATAAAAAGAAAGTTAAAAACAATAAAAAGGAAATATTAATACTAAGTTCATAACTAAAACAAAACTGTTAAAGCATGAAAGCTCCGTTTATTGCACTATTTTTAACTTCACATATTAAATTACACAATTTGACAGTTTTATTTTATCGATCGACTTGACGACAAGCAAGCCATGCAGTAATATAAAACCTAACTAATTTCATAAAGAATAATAAAAAAAGTAAACCTAATAGTTTGTGTTTTTTTTACTCTCACGAAAATTTTGGAACCTTTTGACACGTAGATTTTCTCGGCCATGACCAGTTTATGATAAATACATCTCGTCCGATCAAAGTTCGAGAGCAACCTCATTATATATGGATGACAGGACCACCACTAGACTATGGTGTTACTCCATGTTCTTTTTCTTAGAACAAATCTTGACCGTTGTTATCAGTATTCTTACTCTCTAGAGACACGTCAATAAGATCTTTTTGATCGTCATCACACTGGACCAAGCCTTGATCATCAAATAACCATTTCTCGATCAAAGACAACGAGCCATTATCATCAGTACTTGCTTCCGTGTCAAGTTTTGGTTTGCTCTCACCTTTAAAAATATTTGTCTCCGTCATCAAAATTAACTTCTCGTCAACTGATCCAGATTCTGAGTTCGTTGAGAACAAAGATTGATGATCCAGAAGGCCTCTTTCACCAGTGCTTGAGCTCCGGTTGTTGGAGAATATTGTTGAAGTGTTAGGGACTGAAGAAGATGATCTTGTCCAGTTCTGTAGTAACTTAGAGATGTTATCTGTGCTTGAGGCATAAGTAGCGGTGGCAGAATGATGAGGCTTTGGTGAGCCGAGATCCGGAGATATCGATGAAGTTGGTTGGTCAAGTGATAAGGCTTGGAACAAGGCTTGTTTGGCCATATTGATGTCTGTTTGAAGCTTTGTCTCCCATTGTCCTTTGTTGGCGATCCTTTTGTTGCTGGTACATATATTGTTGTTCTTATTACAAGACGACATCTCTGTCATATCGTTGTTGTCTTCGTTGGTGATACCATTTTGACGCTGCAGCTGGAGTTTCTTTTTCAGATGAGTGTTCCAATAGTTCTTGATATCATTGTCGGTCCTCTGAGGTAGATATGATGCTATGGCTGCCCATCTAATTTTTAAAGACGATATCCAGTTAAGTCAATAAAATTTGAAACGGAATATTAATCAATAAATATGGATTTAGGAGATTAGCATATACATATTGGAGACGAAATATAATACTACAATAATTAACTCATACTATAAGTTAATTCTACATTAATATGTGATTATACATATAAGATTTTTTAACATCTGTCAAACTTGTGCACAATTTTATTTATAAAAATGAAGAATATTTATTTGACCCAAAAAATGATAGAATATTTAAAGAATAATTGTCAATTTACCTGTTACCCAAGAGAGCTTGGAGATGGATGATCGTTTTCTCTTCGTGCTGAGTGAAATTTCCTCGTTTGATCCCGGGACGAAGGTAATTAGTCCATCTAAGTCTACAACTCTTGCTACACCTTAGCAAACCTGAAAACATATATATATATATATACATGTATGTTTTTAGTTAATGTATAAGCTAATTATAAGGATCGTTTAATATAAAATAATTAAGAAAAAGAAATGAAGATAAAGACCGGTGTTTTTAGGAACAGATCTCCAGGTTCCAGGGCCATGTTGTTGTATATAAGAGACCAAGATTATGTCTTCCTCAGGAGTCCATGGTCCTTTCTTCACCTCAATCTTCTCGCAACAAGGTGGTCTACCCATATCTCTTGATAGTCTCATCTGTTTCTCTTCGTTGTTTCCCTCTCTATTAAACAAACGCAGGTGTGTTTGTGTGTGTAAGCTATATAGTAACTAGTAAGACTCCAAGATTGGATTTTAGCAAAGAGGGTCTTCTTCGAATGTCACCTTGGACTTGTAAGAGTCTTCGTTTTGATCCTCTTTTTTGTTTGTTGATTACAAGGGAGATTTCACTAAAGAGTTTGGATGTTAGAGAAAAAGACAAGCGTCTAGGTCACATGGGTCGTCTTTTGGATCTAAGTGCATTGAAATAAAGACACACCATACACATATATTTAAACCGAATTGAGCGCTAGCGCATGAATTACAGTTTTTATCATTTATTTTCTTACAATATAATTTACTTTTGTCTTTATCATTTGAACATATGAAAAAAAACTTATACTACTATTACTTTTATTTAGGGAAAATCGCACTTTAAATCCTCAGAGTGTCACTTTCTACCACTTTAAACACTGAAATTTTTTTACTAGCACTTTAAATCTTCAAAGTGACATTTTTAACATAACAAACCTCCAACGATGTTTTTCTGTTCATATGTTACCGGTACTGTTCATTTTCCAGGTAAAAAATTAATAAAAATAATACAATAAAAACACATAAAAAATCAAATAAAATTGCAAAAAAATCAAAAAAAAATCAAAAAAATCCAAAAATTCAAAAAAAATCTAAGAGTTCAAAAATATAAAAGTTAAGTTTCATATTTGAAGCAATGGAGCTTCATAGGAATAAGGTGGAAGCAAAAAGGTTTCAATGCTGAGAAAAATTGGTTAAATATCTAGTTTTTAAGTTTGAATTTTAAATTTTAGCTCTTATATATATGAATTTTTAGGATTTTAATTTTTTTTCGAAAAAATATTTTTAAAATTTGATATTTTAATTTTAGATCTTACTTTTGAATGTTAAAAAATTATATATTTTTATTTTCGAATTTGAAATTTTTATTTTTATATTTTTGAAATTTTAGAGTTTTTGGATTTTTTTTTGAAATTTTTTACAATTATATTCAATTTTTTATGAATTTTATTAATTAGTATTATTTTTTTTTAATTTTTTTACCTGTAAAATAAACAGTCTCGGTCACATATGAACATGAAAACATCGTTGGAGGTTTGTTATGCTAAAAATGTCACTTCGAAGATTTAAAGTGCTAATCAAAAAAATTCAGTGTTTAAAGTGCTAAAAATGATACTCTGAAGGTTTGAAATGCGATTTTCCCCTTTTATCTGTAACTTAACCCTAAAATAAAATAATAATATTGAAAACAGGTAAATCCTCTACGTGTCTGCTGATCCAAAAAAATAAGTCTTTGATTAAGGGAAAAGAGTCAATAGAGACAGGGAAGAGCATTTACTCATTTTCCTTTGCTTCTCTAAAAAGCCATCCATCCCATCCTCTTCTATTTATCTCTACCTCTCTCTTCATTCACGTGGCACTACTGATCAAAGGGTTGGCACTGCAATTACGAGTATATAGTATTTACCGATTATATAGGTGAGATTACGATATGTTTAATTAGTGTTGAGAATCAGCCCATCTCTTCTCTATCTTTTCCTCGTGAAATTAGTAGCCAGTGGTATCCAAACTGCAGAACTTTAATTAAATAAAGAAAATAGAAAACTAGAGAACTGTATACAGACTCAGTTCACGAGACTACTTTTATACTTAAGCCAAAACAGTCGAAACAAGAAGAAAAATGCCCAATAATTGACAGGTGGGGTTCCAAATCAAGGTACCTATGTTTTCCCCTATTTTTTTACCATCAAAGCTTAAAGATTACAAATCAGTCGTGTCTCTAAGAGCATCTCCAACCAATTGCTATTTTCACTTCTATAATAGCATTTAGAGGTGAAATTGTTCCAACCCACCTCTATTTTTTTTTCTATAATATTTTTTTTTTATTTTTCCTCTATTTATAGAGGAAGAAATAGCATTCTTCTATTTTTTACTCTATATTTTAGAAATTGTTATTTTAGAGAAATACATTGAAGCATATCTCACTTCTATTATAGTGTTCCCCTATTTTAGAGATGAAAATAGCAAAATACATTAGAGATGGTCTAATACTCTTAAGTCTTAACTCATAAGAAGCTCGACCGGCTCAGTTTATATGAACATACAAAGATCAGAAAAAGTTTTTCACCGTTTCACGTGTTTCTTTAACCAATTTGTGTGAATATAAGCTTCACTTCCGAAATTTTGATAGGATATAAATAATATAGAAAACATAAATAATATAGAAAATTTGGATTAGTTAATTTATAACAAACAGATTTTCAATTGAAAACCCATAAAACTTAAGAAACTTAAAATCTGTGAAACCTTTCAAGTTTCAACTGATTAGAAGCTCTTCAACATTTCATTATAAGCCAACTTATGAGTTGGGGTTTATATGAACCCCACTAGTTTCGTCTTAACTCATAACAAACAAATAACAAGTGAACGTTTGTTGTAGTTTATATTCACCATTTCATTATATTGAACAAAATACACAAGTTATTTAATAACTTCAAGAAAAACACAAATTCTCAGGATTCTCCAAATAGAAAACGAAACAACTATTTTCCATGTATTATACTCCATCTGTTTTTAAAAAAAATAATATTTTTAACGTTTTCACACATATTAAAAAAACACATTAAATCATTATAAGAAATTTATTGTTTTTCGTGATTTTCAATTTTAAACAACTTTTGATCAATAGTAATCTAATAAAACTAATTAATTTAGTTTAATTTTTTAATTTTTTCATAAAAAACATAAAACAACTATCTTTTAAAAAAAAATCTAGGAGAACAATATTTTATGAACGGAGAGAATACAAACTAACAAATCCTTCTTTCCCAGATAACATGTGCTTATTTTCTTCGTGCTCCAGTTTTTGACTTTTCAGTTCTCTATGAATTTCCATTTTCAGATTTTCTTATTTTTCTTTTTTTTTTCTCTTGTTCTTTTATATGCAAAGTTCAGGATATATTTTCCATAAAGTCGTCTACAGTTTCAAAAAAAAGTAGCCTACGTCTCAATGTAAAGTAATTTTTCTGGCGACAACAATTCATTTTTAAACAGACACAAATTTTGAACAAGAAAAAGCAGGCACGCATCATTTGGTTTGTAACGAAAAAAATGTGCTTTGGTTGATTAAGATGAATTTTGGCAATTTTGGTAGCTGAAGTGTCAATCGTAGAAAAAACATGTTATTTTTCCACGAAAAGTATTGTATTTTTTTATATGTCTTTCAAATTATGACATCATTTCAAATGTTTTCGAAATAAAAGTTTGAAATCTATTTATCCATAAAAATATATCATAATTCTTATATATCCCCGAAATCAAAATTCGAAAGCCATAACCCCATAAAATTACATTACTTGGTTTAAACCAATAAACTAAAACCATTTTGACTAATTAAACCGGTTTTGGATAAATAAAAACCCGATTAAGATCATATTACACCTATAAACTGAAACGGTTTGGTTAATTAATCTGATCATGGTTTATAATTTGTGGTTTGATTGATGTAGTCTGATCTTAACCGGGTTTTATTGATCTATAACTAGTTTAATTAACCAAAACGGTTGTAGTTTATTGGTTTAAACCGAATAATTTAAGTTTGTGAGGTTATGGCTTTCGAACTTTTATCTCAGAGATATATAAGAGCTATGATATACTTTCATGGATAAATAGATTCGAACTTTTATTTCGGAAACATATGAGATGATGTCATAGTTTGAGAGACATATGATATTTCTCATGGGAAAATAACATGTTTTTCTATCAATCGTACAGCCACACAACTTATAAATATTGTTTTCTGATAACAAATGTCCGAATACTAATCACAGCAAGATCTTTAAAAAATGGATTTTCTTAATACTTAAGACATCTAGAGATGGTAAAAAAACACTCATAGTTTGAAAGACATATAGAAAAAAATGATATTTTTCATAAGAAAATAACACGTTTTTCCGGTCAATCGTACAGCCACACAACCTATAAATAATTTTTTTTGATAACAAATGTCTGATACTAATCACAGCAAGATCTTTAAAAAATGGATTTTCCTAATATTTAAAACATCTAGAGATGGTAAAAAAACACTCATAAGGGAAACTCTAACCGGAATTATTTTACCACTAAACCATAACCACTTAATTAAAAATAAATTGTTAATTGGTTCACACTTCCATCTAGGGTAATATCAATATAAAAATCAACAATTCATAGTCACGAAAGAACTACTATGTGTATGAATTATAGCCAGATTTTGTCTAACATAACATCGAAGAGGTGAAACATCAAAATCGGTATCGAATCCATCTTTTTGAAAAATAGTATATGGAACACGGCAGTCATTAATATTCTGATTAGGAGTAGTCATTGAACTTAGGTAATTAATGACATTTGCTTTTGTGACAAACATAAGCGCAATAAACTAAGACCAGGTCATATATTACAACTGAAAAGCTGACTCATGAGTGAACATGTTGAAACTTGTTAGCAGCAGATTTGGAATAATAATTCAGAGTCGAGTTACATGTGGAAGGTCTAGAAAAACGTGAGATCAATAAACTGAAAACGATGGATTATCCCTTAATTGTAATTACCCTACTCTATTTAATTATACATTATAACTCTCCCATCAATTGTCGGGTATAAATTCCCCAACCTTTTGAAAAAGAAGAATAGCTAAAGTCCGTAGGTATAGTTATATACTCCATCCGTTTCGAATTAGATGTCGTTCTGGAGCAAAATTTTTCGTTTTAGAATAAATGTCATTTTATGATTTTAATATAAAATTATTAATTTTTTATTCTAATCTATTTTTCTATTGGTTGAAATCTGGTTAGGTGTATTAGTAATAATGTTTTATCTAGTAAATATATAAAATTAAATGTTTTATTAATTTGTGTGACAAAGTCTAGAACGACAAGTAAAGTGAAACAGATGAAGTATTAATTAATGTTCCCTATGTTTTTAAAAGATACATTTTAAACTTTTCACGTATATTAAAAATTCATTAAATTTTTATTGTAAATATATTATTTTTTGTGAATAATAATTTTCTGTAACTTTTAGTCAAAATAAATTCAATAAACACCGTTAATTTTTTAAAATTTAACAAATTTTCAGTAAATTATAGATTGAAAAAGTAAAAAAAAATTGTATTTTTTAAAACATTTTTTTCAGAACATTCATAATATAGAAACGGATGAAGTATTAAACATTTATTCCCTTTCTAATACTATTGAGAGATGTGTAATATTAACAGACAAATAGCCATAAAACATACACCGACAAAACAGATACAGTAGAAAGTTTATGAACCATACTGACGAAGTAGATGCGACCGAAATTTTATGATGAAAACATAAAGTATTGAATCGTTTTTTGTGCTATTTTAGCTGCATGCACCACTTTATTTTATAAAAGAAACTGAGTAGTAACAGTTAAAAGTAAACATTTTAGTTGGTGTGCTCAAATATAATTGGCAAATAAACCAATTATATTGGTCTTGACAAAAAAACAATTATATTGGTCCACTATAACTTATAGCAAAGCCAATGTGCCAGCTAGCCTAGCAGATAGCAATAACAAAGCTGGTTATTTATAGTTACATTTTCCTGTTATTTATTACATTATTAGTTAGCTTCTCTCATCGTTTGTTGGCTGGCTCATATCCACATTACAATTTAGTTTGTTGATGACATGTATCACTTGTTTGAACTGAAATAGTATATGTATTCCATTTCGGATCAATAACTTAAATTACGATCTAAAATCTAGATACCAATATCCTGGTTATAGCTAGCAATATCTTCAATGTTAAGCATTTAGGTCGATCCAAATTCAAATATGAAAATATTAGGGTTATTGATTGTTGTCAACTTGTCATGTTCACTGTCTCATACTCTTATTATCTGTAGGCTAATAGTATATGTGATGAATCTACTATAACATATGACAATATAGTAGGCTAATAGTTTGCATAATAGCAATAGTATTCGTATCATTTATTTGAATTTGAAGTCGAACTTATTTAAAATGCATGTTGTTGTGCAAACTGCAATGCATATTGTTGCTGCAAAATATAACTCACATACGTAATATCGTATCGATCAAGGTTCAACAACGAATTGTTCATCTTTATTGAATAAAGTTTAGTGGCATCTACCAGAGACAAAGGAATATATGGACGTGCCGACATAAGCAAGAAGCGAATGAAGTCGTAGTGAACACATATCCATATTTGGCATAAGAGCATCATTATTGTTTAGATATAATTGATACTCATTTGAGTTTTTCCAAAATAAAATAAAACTAAAGTTAATAAAATAGAAACCCATAAATTCAACCAGTTAAACTATCCTATATTCACACTCTGAACAATGCTTTATTCTAGCAAAGATAATAAAATGTTAATGAATAAAGTCCATCTAGCTTAACAGAAAATGATAGCAAAATTGGTGATCAATAGAGCTAGATAAAATTTTAACACAAAAAATGTCATAACTTTCAAAATTGAAGATCTTACAAAATTTAGTATGTGGCTCTAAATGACAGTAAAATTCTCAAAGTAAACAAACTGAAAAGATATTTTGATTTTTTAAAATATTTTACTTTGTTTATTGTTTAAGTGAAGGCAAATGTTTTACATTTATTACTCCTAATTATTCTATTGATTGTCAGACACATCCCTAATAGATACATGTAAAAGAATACGCATAACGAGTCCACGACTAATACGATGATCACATCGGATTTAGGTTAGTCACAATGAAACATTGGTCTTGACTCACTTAACTTTTAGATATTTTTATATAGGTTTAGACTTCTAAACTATGTTGCTTTGGTAAACCATTCTTTAAAAAAAAATCAAGCTATTTTTTTATTAGCAGCCAAAATTTAGAATTATAATAAGACATTTCATAAACTTATTTTCAATTTTTCTACGATCATTTTATTATAATTACATTGGCGAATCTAGAGAAAAAATTTGTGGAGACATAAAATAAATAAAAGGAAAGAAACAGCTTGGGTGGGGGCTTTGAACCGTGGTATAGTGGGGACAAACAGATGAATGAGACAAAATATGCTCAAAAAGCTTGTTGATTCTAATGGAAAAGACTTTTTTTAGAGCTTTGTGGGGGCAGCTGCCTCCTCCCTACATAATGTAGGTTCGCCATTTATAAACATACATCAGAAATTGTTTTCTTTTTTGAACCGGGTATATTGATTTCTATCCAGTTGAATATATATGTTATTCTATTATAAGTTAAAAATAATATTGTCGTTATAATATTTGCAATGTTTCACAGTTTTCATTAATTCAACTAGTTAACTAAAAGGTACTTTAAGAGAATAAATTCCGGCATGTTGGATATTTAAATGAATGCAATGAGATTAACATGATTTTTTGTTGGTAATCAGATAAGTATTGAAAGACCGACATGATGTTCCGTTAGATGAGAATTAGCAATTTTTAAACTATTGTTTTAATTTATCGTTCACAAATTGCATATATAGACATAATATAGGAGTTGGATGTGGGTGATAACACGACTGCAACATTAGTAGTAAGATTTTTTTTTTTAAAAAAATAGTAGCAAGCGATCAACATTAGTAGGGGATCTAAAATAAATCAAAATAACCTTCTTTATGCATTGCGTTTTATAAAACGAGCTAAAACTTGTCACCCTCAATCACCAAATAATTAATTTTATGAAAATAAGTCTCTTTTATTTTTGGATGGTTAACTATATAAATTATTAATCTTTCCTATAAATTATTAAAATTTTATACAGATTATTGACTAACGGTGTAAAAAAATGTCATGAGCACTTTTTTCAACAAAAAAATGCATGAGCAATGAGCAAATTAAATGTTGATTTGAGACCCATAACATGTCTTAACAAAATATTTGATACCTGTAACTTGCTGCCTACTAAACATTATATGAAATCAAATCATATGAAAGACAAATATTTATTTCGACTAATATATATATAACTTTCTATGAACTATACCATCTATAAGTGACAACAAACAATAGAATGTGGCTGATCTCCTATTAGTTCATACTAGTTGTCTAGTACTAGTGTACTACTGCCGTGTTATCACTGAGTTTAAATATGGGAAAATGTGGGCAAGAAAGATAGTTCAACATAATCCAAGTTATCACTGAGTTTAAATATGGGAAAATGTGGGCAAGAAAGATAGTTCAACATAATCAAAGTCTGGCCTCGTATATTTTCAGGCACGTCTCTACTGAATTAATAAACGGTAAATCAAATTCCTCAAGAAACATGTGGTATGTGGATTTTTGGTTCAAAACGTGGATACATTTCAGAAGAGTCCAAAATAAAATACCATAGTTTTTGTTTTTATTTCCAAACAATACTATACTCTCTCTGTTCCATAATATAAGATGTTTTGGAGATGTTTTGGTGTTTTAAAATATACGATGTTTTGATATTTTTAAGGTACTTTAACTTTATTGAGAATTGATTAGCCAATGATAATATACTACTTTATTTGTGATTGGTTATTTATATTTAATTTAGATTATTTAATAATATTGTTTTTTAGAAAGTAAATTTTCTTATTTCTTGTATATTCATGCTAAAAATCTTATATTATGGAACAGAGGGAGTAGTTGTTTGGGAAATTGGGCTCAATAACACAAATAAAAGGGTGTATCAAGTCTTGGATATACTGTGTTAAACAAAAATTGGCCCATGGAAAGAGGCCTCAGAAGTCCACGTCGACTAAATGCGTGGCATGCGATTAATGTACGTGGCACCTGGGATGATCCCAACTCACCAAACTTTTGTCTTTTTTGTTTTTGTTTTTCTGCAACATCCAAAACTTTTGTCTATGATTTAAACAAGTGTGCTTTCAAGGTTACCATCAGAAATTCTGATTCAAAATCCAGTAATGGCGGGGATTAGAACAAGGGGAAATTAGCTAAATACCCTAAAATTAGTGAGATACCATGGAATAGAGGGGAAAAAGTAAAGATGGGCGGAAGAAAATTGGGAGGAGTTTGTGTATGGAGTGCAAATATGATATACTTTGTGTATACCTGATACAAATTCCCTTAGAACAATGGATATCTATTTTTTGTTTTATTCAAGTTGCATTTTTTTTGTCAGCTTTCAGTTGCAATTACAAAAAAAAAATTGAAACGAAGAAGATATTGAACAAAAATAATAATGAATTATAACAGAAGGTTATATTCCTTTTTACAGTGAAAGAAATTTGTATAGATCAAAGTCCTGAACGAAAATACATACGTGAGATGTCTTTGTTTCTTATTAACAAGTGAAATTTAAATTTGCTGTAAATGTTATGGTTTTATTTCTTACACCAGCTACATATTTCTCAGCTGATTTCCTTCATAAAAGAATCGCCAAAAGTTCCATTTTCTCTTTCACCAGCTATGTAACCTGTTCACAATTAAAATGGTTTGTTTTGTCGCCCGCAAATGACTTTACTAGTTTACTATGTTAGCATTCAAAGTAATTTGCAGTGTATTAAAAACTTGAATTCTAATCAATTAAACACTGTTGTTTAAGTTGGGTTTTCTCAACGTCAAATAAAATTTTCTTCAGTGGCTACTAGTACTAATTGACACTCATTCTCTTGATCTCGGCATAAGTGTTAGTTCAAAAAAAGAAGTATTACGCAGCTAACCGAAACATAAAGTAAACGGCATATATGATTTTTCTTCTTTAACCGAAAAAGCAATATACTGTAGTAAACATGTTCTTATAGTTCTTTTTTTTGATCAAACACAACTTCATTTAAATTAAAAGGTTTACACTCTATTGAAGGAGAAAGAGTTTAGCAATGAGAGAGCTGATTTTGCCACCGAATCAGCCGTCGCATTACTCAAACGAGGTACATACGAGAAGGAAATGACATTAAACAAAGAACTAAAGTGATAGATGTCGAATAAAATACCAAACAAAGCTGGAACCGAGCCTCTCGCCTTCAGTAACTTGACTAGGGATTGAGAATCAGACCGAATCATTAGGGATTTGAAATTCAACGAGGCAGCATGCATAACCGCCGAACGTATGGCCAGGCATTCCGCCATCAGTGCCGATGAAACAAGGCGACGTGAGTCGCTAATGGGATCAGGACAGGAACGTTGGGTTTGTCCAGAGAACACCCCTCCAGTACCGCAGTTTCGAGTAATAGGGTCCCAAGCGCCATCTACATGACAAACCAGAGTATCCGGATATGGGGAGCAGGGGCGACGACCGGTTGCAGAAGCGGGGCAGGGAGGACGCTGGTCGGGAGCTAAAGTGGGAGGGGCCTGGGCCTGTTGCCATTCTCTCGCGTCCTTGATAGCTTTGGTAATGATTTCCATGGCGGAAGATGATTTATTTTCGAAACAGAGCTTGTTCCTCGCTTTCCATAAGTTCCAAAGAATCCACGGCCATAAGGGAACATTTACGCCGGTTGGTGGTAGAACGTGGAGAGTACGACCTGCTTCAATTAGGGCTGCCATCGATGTGGTATCTGTAGAAAGTCGAGGTAGAACAGGAGCAAGGTCCCAGACCTGTGTCGCTATCCGGCACTGCAGAAAGACATGGAGGTCGTCTTCTGGTTGTCCACACGCCTTGCAGGGAAACGGCGGTACTCCCCGCCTCATTAGATTAGCACTAACCGGCACTGCTTTTCGCAGAACCTTCCACAGAAAGTCCTTAAGCTTTGGCGAGGTCTTGATGTTCCAGATATTTCCCAGCCAATTAAAAGATATAGGAGGGAAATCAGTTTGTTCCAGCAGGCCCATCCCTGCCCCATAACCTGTTTTCGTGGTATATTCACCAGACTTGTCAAGGAGCCAAGCTACACAATCTTGAGAGGGAGCAGAGCTTGTTACTAGACTCAGAATTTGATCCTCATACTGTGGTAGGTGCCTCTGAATTTTCTCTTTATCCCAAGCGTTTGAAATAGGGCATAACAATTGGCTAACTCTGAGATCTAAATCTTCCTGTTTCGGTGGACCTATTGGCATGGAGGGCTCTTTGCAGGAGAGCCATGGATCCTGCCATACCCTTATCGTGTCCCCACAGCCAACCACCCATCCAAGGCCTTTACGAAGGATCTCTCTCCCAGCCAAGATACCACGCCAACCATGTGACATTTTCGATGGGGCTGAGCACTCCAAGAAAGAAGAGTGTCTGGTGTACTTACCCAATAAAACCTGAGCCAAGAGGGAGTCAGGGGACTTGATGAGGCGCCATCCAATCTTGGCCAGAAGGGCATCATTGAAGGTCTCTATATCTCTGAAGCCTAGTCCTCCTCTATACTTCGGAAGAGTGAGAGTAGACCACGCTACCCAACACAATTTCCTTTGATCCGGGTTTGCGTCCCACCAAAATCTAGTGAGGAGAGACTGAATCTGTTTACACAACGATACCGGGAGTTTGAAGCAGGACATAGAGTAAGCCGGCATGGCTGTTAGAACCGCTTTCAAGAGGACTTGCTTTCCAGCTCCCGAGAGAAAACGGTTCGTCCACCTGAGAGTTTTTTGTCTGATCCTGTCGAGGATAGAAGCAAATATATCCCGCTTTTTCCGACCAAAGTGTTCCGGCAAACCCAAGTACTTCCCAATTCCACCTTCCGTTTGAATAGAGAGTGAAGCCTTCACCCTTGTTTTGACCTCCGCTGGTGTCCTAGCCGAAAAGGTGACAGCTGATTTTGAGAAATTGATGCACTGTCCTGAGAGCTGCTCATATTCCCTTAGTATCCGAAGTAAAGCTGCCACACTAGAGGGGCTCGATCGGCAAAAGAACATGGTGTCGTCTGCAAACAGTAAATGAGTGATAGCGGGGCATCCTCGGGCGACTTTGATTCCTGGGAGGGAACCATCTCTCTGCGCTATGTCACATAAAGATGACAGTGTCTCAGTACAAAGGATAAAGAGATAAGGGGACAACGGATCCCCTTGCCGTATTCCACGGGACGGTTTAACTGATCCCATCGGAGCTCCGTTGATGAGAAAATAATAGGAAACAGTCTGTACACAGCTCATAACCCACGATATCCATATCGCATCGAAACCCATCTGTTCCAGAACAGCTCGAAGGAAGCCCCATTCAATCCTATCATATGCTTTGCTCATATCCGTTTTAACGGCCATGGAGCAAAAATTTTTGGCTTCGGAGGTTCGGAGGTAGTGAAGTGTTTCATGCGTGATGAGGACGTTGTCTCCTATCGCTCTTCCAGCGACGAAGGCTGATTGAGACTTTGATATAAGCTGAGGTAGGAGTGGTTTCAGCCGGCGTGTGAGAATTTTCGCAATAACTTTGTAATGGGTGTTACAAAGGGCGATGGGTCGATACTCAGCCACTCTCCTTGCACCGGTGGTTTTAGGAATCAAGCGCACATGTGTTTCGTTCTGCTGCGGGTGAAGGGAGCCGGTGGTGAAAAATTGTCTGATGTCATTGCAGACATCAGGTCCTATGATGTGCCAATAAGCATGGTAGAACTTGGCGGGGAAGCCGTCGGGGCCAGGAGCTTTTCCCCCATTGATCGAGAGGACAGCTTTGTGAATCTCCGAATCGCTCGGAATTGCTGTTAACTCCCTATTCATTTCAGGAGTAACCTTGGATGGTATAATATCCGCAAGTCGATCAAAGTCAGAGTTGCCGTTGGAGGTGAAAATCTTACTGCAGTACTCTGATACGATCTGACATATTTGGTTATCTTCGAAAAATTGTGAGCCTTCATCGTCCTCTATGACTGACAGAGTATTAATTAGACGTCTCTGTTTTGTGGCAGCGTGGAAAAACCCTGTGTTTCTGTCTCCACACTTCAGCCACTGGATTCTGCTCCGTTGTTGCCAAAAGGCTTCTTCCTCCTTATAAGCTTGAATTAAGGAGTTAGTAAGTTTGCCGATGGTGGCTCGATCAGGGGGGGGTAGAAGACAAGGCGGTTTCGAGATCACGTTGGTTCGTTTTAATGGCCTCATTATGCTTGAGATTTTCGTCCTTTGCCCACTGGATGATCCCTCGGCGAACGGCATTGAGCTTGTTAATAACTGAGTCCAGCGGGAAATGGAGCCATTCTTCCTTAACCACATCTTCTATTTCCTGTTTTTCAGTGAGAGAGCGATTGAACCTAAACATCCCGCCTCGTTTTGCCCCAGATTTATTGAAATAAGTAATAAGAGGGCGGTGATCGGAACCCTCAAAGCGCAAGTAGCAACACCTTCCCATTGGGAATAATTCATTCCAAGAACAGTTAACCATAGATCGATCCAGTCTTGATCTTACAAAATGAGTATACCGAGTTCCACGCCAAGACAAATGGTTACCAGAATGTTTTAGGTCCCATAGACCATTTTGTGAAACAAAGGTGCGAAACGGAACAAAAGATCCTTCCCAGCGTGCTGGGCCTCCTACTTTCTCTGTGTTGTTGAGAATTTCGTTGAAATCGCCTGAGAGCAACCACGGTAGGTCTCTGCCATGTCCAATCGATGAGAGCTTCTCCCAAAATTGACTTCTATTACCCATGGCTGGTGCTCCGTAAATGAAAGATATAAAGGATTTAACCCCTTTATATGTCACATGAGCGTCTATCAGGTTCGGCGAAGCTTCCAGCACAGTTACTTGGACTCCTTCCTTCCAGAACAGGGATAGTCCACCAGAGAGTCCAATGGGGGGGACAGAGAAGTAGTTCGGGAACTGTGGCATCTGAAGTTTGCTATGTATGAAGTCATCGTCATGTTTAGTTTCCATGAGGAACATAATGTCCGGAGAGATGTCCTTGCAAATCTCCTTTATCCTGTGAATTGTCAAGTCGCTCCCCAGACCTTGACAATTCCAGCTCATGAGCGCTAAGGAAGAGGAGGAGGAGGAGGATGAAAATCCTGACCCTCCTTACGTGATCGCTGATGGGTTCTGGTAGAGTTGATCCTCGGGACTCGACTAGATGATGCCTTATTACAAGGAAGAGAGGGGTTGTCGGTGCTCTTATTCTTTCTGAGACGATGAGACGTTTTTGTAACTGTAGTCTTGTTCAGTTTGAGAGAAGTAGAAGGGCCACGTGCGACTCTTCTAACTGATTTTGAGACTTTGCGGTTCCTAGTAGCTTTAATACTGGGAGGCAATGAGATAGTGACCTTCTCAAACTCCTGAGGAGGTTCCTGCAGACGGAGGGAGATAGGGGTACGTCGGCCAGAGGAACCTCTATGATCCCCTTTAGTGTTAACACAAGCTTGCTTGGACATCAAGTTATCAGGGGTAGTCGATTTTGTGCTGGGAGATGAAGAAGTCGGGGAAGGGTTCCTGGTCTCAGCATCTCGGATTCTATCCAGGGCTGATCTACGCCCTCCTAAGTCTGAGATTGTGTGCTCTGAACTGGGTTCTGTGGGGAATTCCAGTCTATAATGGAGAGAGCGTACCGGAGTGCTGTTTAAGCGGTGGCCATCGCCATTGTCAGAGGTATTATCACCTAAAGATAGTCTTCCAGAGGATAATATGTGGGGGGTTTCTTCGATCTGACTACTTTCCCACTGGACAGTTCTCTTCTACCTCCAGACTGAGTATTGTGCTGCACTCTCGGTGATCGTTCCACCCATTTTAAATTTGGTTCATCACGCTGTCTGTCTCTGTGAGGAGAGGTGAGAGTGTGGGATCTTCCCTGGTAGTGATAGGGGTGTCCCCGTGCGTGATCGCGAGGTTCTCTCGTCCTATCATCTATTGTAGAACGAAGATCGAGTCTTGATGATTGTGATTGACGGGAGTATCCTCTTCTATCATCATGTCGCTTCTTGTCAGCTTCGATACTGTCATGTCCCCGATCCTCGATAGGACCGCGGGACGGACCATGGTACATGGAGATGCAC
>OVBX01002658.1:0-19369 GCA_900406325.1 Erucastrum elatum | reverse complement strand
AAAATTTAGAATCATCTTAATAGGACTGAAATTTTTGACCTCGAAAACCCGAAACGCAAACTGATCAGAACCAAACCCGTATGGATGTCTGAAAACCCATCCTTAGTCATTATTATATATCATATAATTTCATCAAATAATTAATCGTATTTTATATGTATCATCTTATAATTAATCATATAATTAATAGTATTTTATATGTATCATCATATAAATAATTACATATATTATATTTTAAAAACTTAATATGAAATATAAACATCATCATTTGAGTTGGTATTTTAAATTGGGCTTTGTTTTGTATTTTTATTATATATATTAACAATATTTTTTATAATGGACTTAATAACTTAAGCTCATTACTTTTTTACTTAAGTTAATAATTTAAGCCCACTACTTTTTTACATGAACCTATTACTTTTTTACTTAAGCCCACTACTTTTTAATGACTACAATCAAAATTTCCAAACACTCTAAATTTTTTTAATAGGTTATTCAAGTAACCAAACACTCTGATTTTGTACTTCTACTTTAATAATATAGATGATGGATTAATCCAGTTAAGTTGAACCCATGTAAGTTTTTTTGACCGAGAAAACCTATGTAAGTTAACATCACAATTCAAAGGATTGTTTCCTACACAAATAAGCTATTTCTCGTTTTAATATTTCATGTTATAGTATATGGAGAATATGTTTTCAGTGATTAGAATCTAGTAAAACTCCCGAAAGAAAATTACGAGCACCGAAAGGATTATGTAAAACAATATATAACCAAAAAAGTGTATGCATAAGAAACAGGGAATAGGATTAGCTGGGATATGCATGTGGCACTTTGGCACCCCAGCCAATAAAGCTTACTTTTGTCCATATGACATAGCGAATTTTCTTTAGATAAAACTTGAGACTGCTAATCAAGCTTTTCCAAAGTTAATAATAATACAACAGTAATTTTATATGTCTTATTGCGGTTAATTTGGTCGGTTCCGTGAAAAACGTACAAAATACTATGTAATGGTTTTTTGATTGAGGTATGAAATAGTCAAATTTACTAGATTACCATGTAAACTGTGTGGACTGAAACCTAAATACAAAGAAATAAATAGTAGTAATCATCATTAAGCTATCACTACTTAGTCACAATAGTACAGTATAACCTCTATAAATTAATATTTCATAGTTTTAAATTAAATTTTTGGTTCAATTAGTATCTCGATAAATTAATAATCTATATAAATTAATAAAAAATCATAGTTCCAAAATTATTAATTTATAAAAGTTTCACTGTAGTTGTTCTAGTTTTCTTTTTTTTGAAAAAAAGGTAGTTGTTACAGTTGCATTTATTTATTTGGTTACGTCGTCTAAAAATGGTTGGATTCTTTGTGTTGGGGAGGAAGAAAAGTAGGGCATAATACAACACACCAATACAACACACCAAGCGTGGCCAGTGTCTTCACTTCTCTGATAAAGAATCAGATTTTCTCTTCTTTAGATGTATGGCAGCATGGGTTAAGAATTTTTTTTTTAGTTTAAGAATTTTTTATAGTATAGTATAATGTTTTTCTTATACAGTTTCGTAAGAAAATATAAAATACCAAATTGGACGTGACGATCGTGAAACTCACGAAATCAGTTCTACATAAATGTCTAAAGAGGTGGGACTTGCATACAAAAGCAATCGCAACTTATATAAATACTGGTAAAGTTAAGGAGTGAAGTGTTAGACCACCCACAATGGGGGTTCTTCACCAATCCTTAGCACATACTCCTAGGATAAGTTAAATAAAATAATATTAAAAAAGTAAAATTTGCTAAGGAGTAATCCTTAGTTAAGAAATTTTAAGAATGAATCCTTATGCGACGTGGCCTCTTCTCTACAACATCTCTACGGCAATCTGGTTCTCTTTCTATCTCCATCTCTATGTAAACGAAATTGAATTGATTCAGAGCAAAAAAAAAAAAGAAAATCCAAACTTTATTGAGAATCAGACACTGCATAGTGCAATTGTTTGTGTGTTGTAATTTGGATTCAAGATCCGAGCACTGTCTTAGAGATTTAATTAAAAGGTTATTTCAAGTTTGGATTTTAGGGCAAAATTGCATTCGATTCACTGATGTGTTTCACTTTTCCTTGTCTCTGATTCTCTCGTGATTGATCTGAGGATGAAGGACCCTTTAGCGAAGAGGAAGGTGGGTGGTAAGGCACTTGTTGCCTTCTCTTTCAGAGTCTGATCTCTTATCCCAAATCGACTCTCGTTTCGGTGATCGTTACTATTGGTTCTCCTTTCGTCATGGCAAGTCCAAGTAAGCCTTCTTCTGATTCTTGTTCCTTAGTTTTAGGGGTACGATTCATTGAGGAAGTTGATTGATTCTGTTCAGGGAAATTAGGTTTGGCCTAGTTGCTTTTGTTAGTGTGATGTTGTATCTTTGCTTCTGTTGTCTCAGCTATAAAACTGGTTATATGTTTTAGCTTCCAATTGATGTTATTTTAGTGAACAAGTTTGTATGTGAATTCACACTAAACTCCATAACTCTTTTATTCATTATGCAGTAGCTTTTGTTTTCAAATATCAATCTTTTTCGAACCAGTTGGAACCGAGTGGGAGGATTACGATTTTCACATGGATTGGGTTCTAACTTGTCCCTGTGAATAATCTTGCAGGTGAACCTGCAACTGCTAGCTAGGTGTTACTTAAGCAACAGTCAACCTTACAGTGCTTATTGTTACCCAAGTGCTACTAGATCCATCTGGTGGTGCTTCGTAAGGAGAAGACAATGCCTCTTCTTCTTCTGAGGATGTAAATGGGAGGAGGCTCCAGAAGGTTCTTGATGCACAAGAAGAGAATGACACTCCTGCTGTAGACGTTTGATGGAAGATGCTGCTGAGCTTTTAGTGTTTCGATCTCCTAACGACTCTGCTTTTGGATGTCTTGTGGATAAGATATCTAGCTCAGAGAAACGTTTCTGCGCTGGTGTCAAGCTAACTAAGCAGCATGATATCACCAAAGACGTTCCAGCCAATGATTCTGAGCCTTTAGCTGTAGTTCCCAATCAGGTGAGTTCATGAATACATTTCAAAGTTAAGTTTTTCTTTTTGTAATCAGTCTCTGAACTAGTTATTTTGTGTAGTGTTTTTTTTTGTGTAGTCTGTATTAATTAGTTATCAGCCATTGCTATGGCCTCAAGGGGTTCATGGTTTGGGGGAGGAGGCTTTGTCTCTGTTTGAGGAGATGGAAGATGAAGAAAGGGTGGAACCAGATGCTATCACTTTTGTTGGTGTCTTGTCTGCTTGTGGGAACACACTGGAAATGTAAAAGATGGTTTAAGGTACTTCTTACACATGATCCATGTTTATAATATCACGTCTATTGAAGAACATAGTTCATGTATAATCTAATGTTTAAACAACATGCATACAAAGAGAGTAGAAATCAATTAGAAATTAATTTCTAAGGATTTCAATTTGGAGTACACCATTGGATTCAAAAAAGAATTGAATTCTTAACTATTCTAAAAGTTAAAAAAAATTAGTTTAATAATCCTAAGGATTCCAACCCCGATAACACCATTGCGGGTGCTCTTAGCTCGGTGAAACTGAGTGTGGGGAAGGAAAACACTTTTAAGCTATGTCTGATAATTAGCCCTTAAATTTTCTAACCCAATGATACTGGGCTTGAGCTCTTTTTAATTCCCGGTTCAAAGAAATATTTTAATTGCCAGTTTTGACAATTTAATTAATGGGCTATGCCTAAATAATTCTGTGAGCTTGTATTTTATTTCTTCTCATGCGTTTAATATGAAAGCTCTTCTCTCAAATTCTTTTACGCATACACCCCATTTTCTTTCCAGCATCGTCGTTACAAAAACTGAACAATATATAACAGGCTGGTTCAGTAATCGAACACCCCACATAAGGAAAAATGGCCTACTGGCACCAGGTTAATTTGAACTTATATTTTTGGTGGTGTGGCAACAAAGATGGAGTAGCATTGACGCATTTGTTCTTTTCCACACGAATACACTTACTTACAAATCATTAAAACTTGTATAATAGACTAAGTAAACTTGGGCACAACAAGGCTACTTGCATAAACTACTAATTAATATGACATATTAGACTTCAATATCTGAAAACAAAAGAATATTTTTACGTAAGGCGGATGCTCTATCCAACACTGTAATTCACTATTTAACAAGTAATACACAGTTTGACAAAAATACAAGTAATACACAAAAAAAAAAATTAAGGCCATTTTTCAAAGCATAATTAAGGCCATTTTCATTGAAAAAAAACCTTAAGCATTCTACATTTCTAACAGAAAAATATCGTTACAAGAACTTGGATTTGGAATGTAAAAAAATCAAGTATTATAATTTTTAAATAACTAAACTTAAAAATATATAACTTTAAAAATCACAATTTAACTAGAGATTTTTTTTCAATATTCGTCTGATCGTAGTTTCTATTTTAGTTTTTGATTTTGCAGACTTGACATGTTGTTCAATCTTGGTTTCACCATCTTCCACTATCCGGTGATAAAGGTGGTTTCCATCGTGTAGATTCTTCTTCATAAGCGATGGTTTTGGAACTGCAACACTGACCATCGCTTATGAAGAAGAATCTACACGATGGAAAAAAACTCATTTGAAATTGTTTTGGAGTGTTCTAAAATGTCATATAGTGGGAAAGAGATTTGGGTTAGCTGTTTATGTATTGTTAGTGTATAACTGTATATATACAAAAGGTACAACTGTTTTTAGGTGTCATTTACTGTGTATTTGTATCTTTGATATAGTAAACTTATAGAAAAAAATGGTAGAGAATAACAAAACAAAATCTGTATTAGTCCAAAAAATGGAAGAGAATATATGAGTTGAAGTATGAAAATGGTACATATCATAATTAAAATTTTATATTTTAGTTCTTTTTAATATTTTTCTGTTCTATTTTATTATAGGTTATTTATGTAAATCATTTTTATTTTGTATCAGTCGATCACGATGCAAAACGCTAATTTGAAACACTAAATAATTTGCTAAAGATCATTTTTAGATCAAGCTAGTGCATATTATCACATTTTCGTAAAACAACATATTACTAAGTGATGAGAAAAGTGAAACACTCATCCCATCAAAAGGTATTAGGTATATAATCGGCTTGACGTTGCCAACTCTCAACGGCATGCGTTCTTCATCCCTCAGCAGACGATTTTCTACCCTCCATTCTCCGGTTATTCATCTTTATTTTTTATACATGTTGTACTAGTAGATTCAATCTTCTTAGAGGTTTCATAACATAGTGTAGAGTGTAGACGGTCGTTTTTCTAAGATCGTGTGATTTAAGTTGAAAATTTTTACTACCAAAACCCTAGTTTTCGTGATGCATAAACAATAAAGCCTTTTATACAATATTCTAATTCCTAATCAATATATAAGATTTGTTCTATAACACACAAATAAAGATAATATATAGATTGTTGTTACAAATCACCCTCACACAAGCAACCAACCAAGGCTCATTACTTTTCTCGGACACAACACAAATCAATATACATAAATAAATTTTGCACATGTATACATGAAGTGATCCAGAAAATAGAGATGCTCAAAATTAAAACTGAAAAGGGAGAATTAAGAACAAGAAGATAAAAGAAACAAATAATAATTCGAGTCCACGATAACACTAGAAATGCCATGAACAAAAGAAAAAAACTGAAATTGATGAAAAAGGAATCATCAAGCCCATTTAGCCAATAAAGACATGAGACCAGCACCAAGAAGAAGAGCAATATGGGCCATGATTTGAAGCCCAGTATTACATTGCATCTTAGGGTGCATGAAGTCTGCTGCGAGAAGGTCTACGAGAGACATGTAGATGAGAATACCTGCGGACGCAGCGTTCAATACTCCTTGAACTATCAGAGCCGTTGGAGAAGACTCATCGTACGTATTGGCTATTCCCATTCCCACAGCAATACCAATAGGAGTCGTCAACGCGAAGAACGTCGACATCAATGTTACTGACAAACACTTGAATTTGCCCTACAATAAGAAAACGTGTGTGACCAGTATGCAATAACGACTATAACGTAACTCTATAAATATACAAGTAGATAGATAAACGTTTCATCACATGTATATCATCTATGGATTGAGTTTATATCAATCAAGAAATGAATAAATGACAAAAAAAAAACCTGAGCAATACAACCACCAAGGCCAAGACCTTCGAAGCACTGATGAAACATTAAGGCGATGAAGAGAGCTTTTGCGGCTTCTGGACTCTGTGAAGCTCCAAGTGATATTCCTATTACCACTGAATGTACTACTATTCCCAACTCCAAAACCTATACTTTGAGTTTATTTTAGAACAAAAAGCACAAGATTATCATTTCCGAGATAAATATGAAATTTTACACATTACATGTTAATATTTCGGAAAAAGAAAAGAAAATTATAGTTCTAGAATTTTTGATGCATTCCAAATAATGGATTTTAACCTCTTTCTTTAATTTTTTTTAATATGATATGTTAAAAGCAAACATTATATCTGAAAAGTTATTATTTGGAATTTTGGCACCAAACAACATGTGATGGTTTTCTTGGAGAATCAAACCTCACATGGTCCGAATCTAAATAAACCACGTTGACAACAAATAAACTCGCAGAAATGCATGAATTTGTTGATTATAGTTGCTTTTAAAACATTTATCCTGAAAAAGCACTTCAAATTGGAAAACATACATCGATGCATGCATTAAAATTTTATTGGAAATTTATCTTTGCTAAATCAAGAAACAATTTGGTTATTTTGTTGTACCCAAAATGTTTACGTTATGCGTTTCCATGTACAAATATTATGTTCGGTCCAAAGTGTTCACAAAAAAAAAAAAAAAACTAGAAAATACAATTAACTCTATGATTGTCAAACGTGGGAGCTCAACAAACCTGTGCAATAACTCTTGTCCTGAGCATCTGGACCTTGTCGGAATCAACGGATCGATCACCGGATTCTCCATCAGCGATCGTTTTCGACGCTTTGCAGTGCGACTTATTGAAACTCGAAGTGGCAAAAGTATCAACGGACAACGTCAAGATCGCTGCCACCATCGCGATGAATCCGGTGAAGGGGAACTCCCATGCTTCGGACGTGAGGCACGGCGAGTTAAGCATCACGTAAGCCTCAGGCAAGACGTGCATGAATCCGGTGGATAGGATAACTCCGGCAGCGAAAGCTTTCGTGATGAAGAAGAAATGAGTCTCAGGACGCAAAGAAGGGATGAGTTTTCCTAAGAGAGGGAAGAGAACTCCGATTACTCCGGCGATAAGAACGGCAGGAATGGCTACTATTTTGTATTTCTGAGCTCCGGCTTTGTTTTCATGGTCGTGGTCGTGTGAGCATTCGCATTGAGGCTTCCCCGAATGTGAATGGCCCTCATGACCATCTTGGGCTTCAGCAAAGGCGATCAGGAGGAGGGAGATTGAGATGAAGAAGAGTAGGAGTTTCACGTTCTTCATCATTTTGTCTTTTATATTTAGGTCTTCTAAGCAGAGATTTTTTGGCTTTTTGATGATGAAAAGAAAAAATAAAATTGGTATGAAATGGAAGTATCTGAATGTGTGTGTATATAGACGTATTTTAAAATCATTTAAGTTTGTGCTAATTTTTTTGGGTCATTCATTACCAAGATATGAGCTCATGATTAACGAAACAAAGGATATATATTGAGCTTAATGATTTTGTGTCTGCTCAATATTTTTATATTGACCATTATTTTAATAGACAAATAATTGAAAGTCAATCAAATTTAGGTATGAAATGTATTCAAACTTGTTTTGTATCGTACATATCATATCAGCACTTCAGCAATAGTTATAATTGATATCTCGACAAATAAAAAGAGAAGAAGACGCAATGGTTAGGTAACGAACTTTCGATTGTCTAAAAATCTGATCAATAACATTTTTTTTTTTGAACGACAAATAAAAATAACATTACCTTCCAATACCAAATAGGCTAGACTGGCTAGTAAGAAGTGTAATCTTATTTGCTAACCAGATTCAAAATTAACACGGTACCTTACATAGGCGGGAGGTTGTCTTAGAATTCGTACAAATAGTTTTATTTTAGTTTTATACTATTTTTAGTAAGGTTTTGAGTGAAGATTCTCAGAATGATCCGATGTGCAATACAAAATGGATGTGAGCATTACTAAGAAGTGTAACAATATGTAGAAATTTGAACTAATTTGAATGAAAAATAAAAAATCGAATGTGTGTTGGTTACTTGGTTGTAAAGATTAAAATGTCATTTGTAAAATATCCCATGTTGGAATATAAAGCGGAAAAAATATTAGACCGGATACGAATTACAGACTTTGAAATTTAGCAAAATGTCTTGCACTATAAAATATTAATATTTTTTAATCAAAACTCATCTGTAAATTTATTTTAGATAAATCAACCTATATCATTTTCCTTTAATTAATTATTATAACTTAAGAGGGTGTACTCAGTTAAGTGTCTACAATGATTTGACTTTAATGAATTTTTAGATAATTTTACGTAAATATGTTATTTTTATGAAACCACCATAGAATATCATCTAAAAACATGAGATTTGAGTTTCTATTTTTTTTTAGTTATAAAGCTCCACTCAAACACTTTATAATCAATAGAACCACTCTAAAAAATTTACAAAAACAATTATAATGTTGGTGTTTATAATACATTACGAGATGAAAAGTTTAATAAAATTTAATTTTAAAATGGTTTTTAAATTCACATTTGAATAACAGTTGATTTTTAATAATACACATCATTTCAATGAAAACACCTCCTAAAAATTGGTTGTTTTTTTGCATAAAAATGATCACTATTTAATTAAGTAAATTGAATTATGATTAAAAGAAAATTATCTTTCACTTTATGGAAGGAAAAAACATAGCTTTGTGGTATAAAACAAAGGTATATCTTCTTCTTCTCATAAGTGAACACGTACCAAATTTCTCATGCTGTTTCTTTTAGAGTCTTACTGATAACCACAAAAAGAATAAAAAAATTGAAAAAAATAAATGAAAAAGAATAAAATAAAAGGAAAACTTATTTCTCTCCTAATTTGATTAGGAATTATTATAGTTTTTTATTCATTAAATCTTAAAGAATGTTAAGTAATCATATGTAACAAACATTCTTTGTAAATAGTGAAAATTATAAGGAATGTTAAGGAATTAGTTATTTCCACTCATTCTTCTGGTTACCATTTGGAGTAGTTTTGAATCTGAAAGTACAAAAAATTGTTAGACTCGTTAGTTTATGTTTTGAGTGATGTAGAATATTCGACATTTGGTTTTATTATAAAATCATGATTATATCAACATCGTTACACTATAGGCAATTCATTTAAAAAAAATAATGTGTTTTTCTCCGTACTAGACTGTACTTCCATTAGTTATCATCTGCAATTATAATTTTATTATATAAAAAAATATTCAGTTTTCTTATGTTATAGAAATCGTGATACTATAAGTTTGTATGTCGATATTTCCTATCAAACTTCACTTTTTCTTGATTAAAAGATCTTGATTCCGGTTATGTTTTTTAGAACCCAAATTTAGATAAAATAGTTTATAAAAAACTATGGATTAAATGTGGTAGAAGCTTTTTAAATCTCGGCGTAAAGTAAATCCCAGCTTTCTGGTGTTATTTAACATCATTTATTGTTAAATACTGTACAATGTCTGGAGTCGGCGTAACTCAGCGGTTCATCTCACTGGACTCTCGCCGTCTCAGACAACTTTTGTAACTATCGACAGGGACATCCGCAACACAATTAGTGCGAGAAGACATAGGAAGCAATTCAGTAATCTTATGCAATTTTGGATTAGATGATCTTTTCCTTTTTTCCAATCTTTTATGTGTATACCTTGTTTTTTATTTCTTTTTTTGCCAAGGTATTACTTTCTAGATCTTTTGTAACATAAACCTTTCATTTTATGATATTCACAGTTTAGCAAAAAAAAAACATCATTTATTGTTTTCAACTAGTTTGGTAGTCATATCATAACATCTTTGAAACCCACCGGCCACCACGCATGTATCTAAGAACTTCAGTGTATTTGTTGATTGCCAGAAGATTTACAACCTAGTTTTCAAGTCTAATTTAAGCTAATCTTTTGAGAAACGTAGAACAACGAAAAAAAAATGTTCATGTGGAATTCAAACTAGAGTGAGATTTCTCATAATATAAGTTTTTCCTTGTGGAACTCAAACTAGAGTAGTTTACAAAAAAAAAAAAAACTCAAACTAGAGTAAAAAATTGTAGATTGCATTATGTGGTATTGATTTTCAGATTAACTACTAATTAGTATGCATCACTTTATGTCTAAATGATTAAATGAAAACGAGTGCATCGTAAACGTAGTCGAGAGCGACTATAATGGAAGGAAAGAAGAGCAAACATTATTGGATTTCTTATCAAATTAGACTCGTCAGACACGTCGTCACGAGTTAGCTTGGTCTCCGAGACTACTTTAAACAATTTAAAAATAGAGAGATGAATTGAGAGATCTAAGATAAAGAATATTATTCCGTTTTCCTTTTCTCAAAGGAATGGCGAAAGAATGTCGACATAAAATGTACATAGCGAACAAGTTGACTCCTTTATTAGCTCAAAAATAATGGTAATGAAGCTTAAGGGTATCAAGTCAACCTCTAATTATGTCGATAGCATGCTTCATTTTTCATGATATGCATATTTTCATTTGATTCTTATTGTAATCAAAAAAATTATTCATACAACTGTCATGACGCGGTTATATATACACATCATCCTTCTGAATACGAATTATCTTATAATTTTTCGTTTAATATAGTAAAATTTTGTCAATGAACAATATATTTATATATCAAATCTTATTGATTAGTCTTAATCTTTATATATACAAACATAGTTGACATATAATATGTCATATTACAGTTTTAAATATATTTTAAAAAATATTTATTTCAAAATGTATTTTTGAACAGATAATACTTTATTTATTTATTATATATTTTAAATTCCATTATATATTACTTTACAAAAGTTTAACCTGTCTCAAGTACTAATTTTCTGCAATTCAAATATATTTAGTACTTTATTGCCACTTAATATTTGAAATTCAAAATACTTATCCTAGTGTTAGCATACAAAAGGCTTAATAAACATAATTATTATTATTACAAATGGATATCACGATCTATTTTGAAGGATGAACATAAATTCACTAAATGTTGTTTTTATTTAGTGCATCATTTGTAAAACGAGAAGTTCATACAATTTAGAAATAAATTCACAAACAAAGACACCAATAGGAATCTAAGAGAAAGAAAGAGCTCAGAGCTCACACTACATCCTCGTAAGCAGAAACAGAGATAACCACATCAGGAGTTGAAGTAGACAGTTTGCTGACACACTTAGCCGAGATCTGGAGCCAAACCAACGATAAGGTCCGACAACCACGAGATGGACCTTTCAGAGCTATACAAGGCTGGCACCACTGTTCACTCGTGACACTGATTTCAATCTGATCAGCCACTTGATTTTTTGCCATTGCGATATGCTCTAAACTCCATCTTCAAAGCTACTTCAACAGACTGAGAATATAGTTGATCAAAGGACCGAAAGATGAAAAGCAAGACTGTTGTGGAGAGCCTTTTTTGGCCTTCCACTGAACACGCTTCATGTAAAAAAAGAAACAATTGTATATACAATGTTGTCATTATAACACTTTATACACCCATCAATTTTTCACTTTAGTTTGTGTTCCACAAAAAGCAAAAATTTGTAGTAATTCAACTACAAATTTCCAATATTACCCTGACGTAGTGATTCATCAACTTTTCTACACAACAGATCAGCACCTGGTTTTAGTTATTTATTAATCCAAATATTAAAGATGAATTAAGCTAAGTTATTATGTCAAGGACAAGCTCAACCGCGAATCTCTAATTTCTATTAATTGCCTTTCTATAAAGCTGTGTCATGTGTGTTACACACTTACTGAAATTAATGGTCAGTCGAGTATCATTTATGATCTATCTCGTGCGTTGGTATCTAGTCTGCGTGGTTCCCTCTAAAATACTCATACTAGTCGTTTTTTTTTGACAAGAAGCATAAAAAGAGTGTATGTTCGAGTTATTTACTTTTTTTTTCTCTTAATAAGTTCATACAACATATAACATTCTTAAACTTGTTTCACTGGTTAACTTGAGCTTAATCGCCCGGATTGATGAAATGATAGTTTTTCTTGTGGTAAAAGAAAACGATGAGAGCTTTTCTACTTTTTTTCTCCTTCAAGTGATTTTATTGAAGAGACGACATTACACTAGAAGCCCAATTACAAGGTCCAACACAAAAACAAACAAACTACAAATTCCGTCTCAAGGCCCAAAGGCTAAACTCACTAGAACACTCACCGATCCATCCTCCACGTGTTCGTCTTCTCTTCAATCCAAGGACACGTGTCCTAGCGGGAACCAACCTCCATCCTCCGGAACCAGCACATCGGCATGACCAAACCGTCGACGGTGGAGTCGGATCCGAGACGAGAACAAACAACCCATCAACCAGTCTCAAACTGGAGTACAAAACATTTTGTACGCGAAACAACCATACCGGATCTATGAATTCAACTAAAAAGAATAAACGCTCTCAAACGATCTTCCATCTCCGACATAACTTCTATGTGGTACCAGATGTCGGAATCGAGAGGCGTAATAGCATGTGTTTTCCGATTCGTAGATCTAAGAGTGAGATAACCTAAGAGACAAGCCGACGAGAAGCAGTACAAAATTCCGTCTCCTCCCAGAAACTTAAGCTGACGAACCAGACACTGTCGGAACCGTCTCCTCGCGGGAACAAAAGCGCTGTCGAAACCGCCACTTCCCAGCAGCAAGAACGGACTACCACCGTATTTTAGGTGCAACGCCGAGACCATAACCTTATCTAATATGAATTGAAATAGTGTGGAAGCCGAGACAAACAAAAACAACAAAAAAGCATCTTTCGGCGTCAGCACGCACTCGGACGTGCCGCCTCCAGAGACCAAAGGGAACTTCAGATCTCCTTTCTCTCTCTTGCTGTGTTGTTCGTCGTAGTAGTAGAGCTTTTCTACTTTCTAATAACTTTTTAACTCGTCATAATAAATTTATAAACTACAGTGTTGTTATCTAGTAAATAGTACTAAGAATCAATTTTTTTCAGACTTGACAAACTAAATGAATAAGAATAAATTACACCACAGGTCACTTTTACACTTATTATAACATTGTGGATCACTTTGTTATACTTAGACACTTTCTTTAACTTTTTGCTCATTTTTCATTTGGTTTACTAACCATAACATAACTATGTTGTAACTGGTGGGTCCCCATTCTCTTCTTCTTCTCGTTTCTCTTTTTTCTTTCTTAGATCTCATCTGAGATATTTCTGGTGAAACAATTTGACTTCATAATAAATTTCCTACATATCAATCATCAATAACAGATCTTTCTCCTACCGATCCAACCCTCACCTCTTCATCGCAGCTAATAAAATCATTCACCGAGATCTTGAATTATCACCGTACTAGTCTACCACGACCGCGCCGTCCGCTGCCACACTCAATTATGTAAGAACAATATCTTTCACATATTCAATTATCATCCTCTGTATATGTTCTTCATTAAAAGATGCTTTTTTTTCTAAAAAGTTGTTCGCAAAATTGTACGCATCTCGTCGTTTTCCATTTGGATTTCAAAGTTTACATAGATTTTTAAGATTTTTGGACGGTCAAGATTAAATGATCTAGATCTTGATAAGACAAATGTCTGTTTCTTTTTCCACCGTTGAATCTCCTTGTGTAATTTTCTACACATATGGCTCAAATCAATCCTCAACTTTTATCTCTTCCCTCTTTCATTTTTACCTTCTTCTTGGCAAGACTTCATGCTCGACGTTTCCACCGGAGAAGACACATCTGTGCTAAATCACAAAAGTACAAGGTTGGTTTTCCTTCTAATCTCTTCTACATAGCTTTTCTTATCAGTAAATCCATGATTAGAACTCTAACTATGTTGTATTGTTCCAGTCACCTTTAATGGCGGAGCATTGTATGGTCATCGCCGGCGAGTGGAGACCTCCGCAAACAGCCATTGGTCTTTTTGGATCGATAAAGAGCACATGACAAGGATTGTTCCCCTTCGACTTGGTATCCCGCTGATGAAATTACTGAACAATGTATTCAAGAAAATATGTGTTGTCTGTCCCTTTTGAATATGTGTTGTCTGTCCCTTTTGGTTGTACTCTAAAGCTTTTGTAATCTAATTTTTGTTTCTGTTATCATATTCACGCCATTTGCCTCATCCAAAGTGCATTAGCAGGTTAGCCACCTCAACTTGCCATACTTGCTTCCCTTAACATTATCATATGTACACATGTACAATTCTCTCCATGTACGCCTTTAATACTTATTTGCATATCCACATGTTCACATGTACAAAGAAGATTAGACTTTGTACATGCGGAATGTAGACTAATGGACAAATTAAACTTTGTAAATGCACAATTTTGACTTTGTACATGCAGAATGTAATCTAATGGACATATGCAGGATATAAACACTGGACATGCACATATGTGAACATGTGGATAATAAAAAAAAAATCCAGATAAGTCATTGAACATGTGTACATAATAAGAAAAATAGAAATGGACCTTGACCTTTAATATTAAAATAAATGTAAACAAGATTTTGATGGTTTGTCAAGTTTAAAAGAAAACTAGGTTTGATAGTTTATTGATCAAATGCATAAGACATATCATTAGAAAACTCTCACAATGTAAAGCCTTAACTGGCTAAAAGGGTTTTGTACATACACAAAAGCGAACCTGTGGATATGCAAATAGGTATTAAAGGCGTACATGGGGAGAATTGTACATGTGAACATGTAGATTTACAAAGTTTAATTTGTCCATTAGTCTACATTCCGCATGTACAAAGTCTAATCTTGTTTACAGTGTACACATGTACAGAGGTTTATCTAGTTCACTAAGTACATGAAAAAATTCTACCCACAGAGCCTTTTCCCACATTACTACTCGATCCAGCACACTGCCTTTTCTTTTCTTTATTGCCTTATGCTTCTTGTGCTCGTACAAAACTTCTGCAGCATCACCCCTCACAATCCAACTTCTTGAACTTCTTCCTGCCTTCAATAAGCCCAACCATATATTCCACCTTATGATCGTTAATGTCATCATTCCATGACCTCCACCCAACTGGCTTGTCAGCCTCGGCCTCCATCATAGGCTGGACAGTTAGCTGCAACATACAAAAAATAATAATTAGCAACATACATATATGAATCCAAAAAAAATCCATCTCAGGTGTGTTTTTAAAAACTTCTCCGATAACATCTGACGGGTACATCACCCATATTTTCCTGCTCTGCACCAATTTAAACATGAATCAAACCAATCGGCCACCCAAAACCATAAAAGGATACACTATTAGTCTTGTACACACGAACCAGCCAGAAAAGTCCCAGTCGGGGTTGAGGTCACATCCACGGATACATCAAGATGGAAGAGTAGGCAGGCTAAAAAAATTAAAAGTAAAGGAACTCACCATCAACATGCTCTTTACCACTCCGTTTACTTCATGTCGTCATCTCCGAAAACAGATCTAAAATGGCACATATCGCTCTCTCAGTCGTCGGCGGTGAAAAGGTGAAAAGGGAGAGAAGGTAAGAACCGAAATAACCCTAGAAATTAATCCGGTGAGTTAAACCTACAAAATAAAGTCGGGCCCGTCTTCTATTTTTGAATTTCAAATTCCCTAAACCCAAAACCAAAAAAAACCAACGAGAAACACAACTAGTTTGCCTAGTTTGCAATAGTTGGGGGTAATAAGGTATTAGCCCACAAAAAAAGTGTCTATGGAGCCCAAAGCGACTTAGAATGTTGGGGAAAGACAAAAAGTGACCCATTTTGTAAATGTGTCAATGAATAATAAGAGAACCGACTTCGATCAACTCGTTGTTCAATTTAAAGATGAAGATAATGGTGATAAATTTATGGCAGACACGAATCGTTGACTTTTTCCGTTGATTTTTTTTTGATTCACACCATTGCCATTATTCATAGCGCTTTGCCGTTAAACAAGATTTTTTTTATCGTTATACAAAGATTAAAAAACGATGAAATACAAGATACCAAGTATCGAAAGAGAAAACATGCGCCTACAAAATAATCAACAACGATGAGACAACTCCCAAAGACAAGCACGCACGTTCGATTTTTTTTAAAACACACAATCACAAACAGTACACGCTCACTCTCCCTTTCTAAAACATTTGAAATTATATGTTAAGTACATGCATCGCATCTTACTGAGAGAGATAGAGTGAGAGGCTAAGAGAGTTTAGCAGAAGTGGTCATGAGTAAAATGTTCTTACTTGTCTTTTGCATCAGTCTTAACACTTTTCTCTTTCTCGTTCTCTTCCTCAACATCTTCCTCCTCGTCATAGTATCGTTCATCTTCATCCTCGTCACTGCCCATGTCATGGTCGAAATATTCTTCATAGAACTGATCGTCTGTATCATCATCATCACCGTTCTCCAGCTTCTTTCTGGGAATTTGTCTGATTAACCTCTCTTGGATGCGGTCTCTGATTGCAGTCCCCTATTAACATTTTAGGCAATTGTTAACCGTCAATAAAATCTTGTACAGAACATAAGTATAAACTTATAAACGTATGAGTTGTTCAGTTGATAGTGTCTTCTCAATTCTACTCACCATCTTATGGCAACCTTCTTCAAATATTTCCAGAAATCCAGCGACCCATCGATCTGCATTCTCCACCCACTCGTTGCGCAGCATTTTCACAGTTTGTATCTGGAAAATCCGGGTTTAGACATTAACAAAAGTAGTAAAAAGAGGCAACTGAAAAATTTTAGATATACTATCATTGCATGAACGTAGTCATCATCTAGTTAAAGCATGAAACTAGGTTTCAAGCACAGCAGATACAAGTGATAAAGGCTGCTACTATAGGGATGAAAATATTTAAAAACTTGATATCGCCTGGCAAAACTACTACATATCAACGAAGCAGAGCTCCTTTTGGTATCTTGAAGTTGAGACACGAAGGATTAACAAGCATCACTTACTTAAAGCACAACAGGAAGACGCAAAACAAAAGTTAGAGATAAGAGCTGAGGCTGAAAATCGTAAACTAAGTTAAGGAGTTTCGAGTTATGAGAAGTTCGACTGGAAACGTGACACAGTAAGGTGTTTAAACAGTGGTGGGCACTCATAGGGTACAAGTTAGTGGGGACAAAACCTAAAACCTTGCAGCCTATGATGAACAGCTTGTTTAATAGAATGCAATACAGTAAAAACGATAGACCTATGATGATCAGGGAGACAAAAGAGAAGTTAAAGAAGACATGCCTTTTCTCCCACTTTTTCTTGTTGTTCTTTGACTCTCTCCTGGAGTTTCTTTAGCCTCATATTAACTCTAAGTCTCTTTTCCTGTTTCAAAATCGATAAACGCAAAGTTAACCCCTCCAAATAAAAAAGAACTCAAAACAAGAGAAATGAGGACATGCCTTGACAAAGCTAACTCCAAGATCTTCCCTTGAATATCCTCTATCAAGGTTACGCATGACATACTGGTTGTAATCTTTCACTATTCTCATAATAATGTCCGAGGTTGATATCCCTTCAGTTCGCATTGTTTCCTTAAACCTCCCAACTTTCTTAACCTGCATCAAAAAATGTTCAGTTAAACCAGAAATTCAAAAAGTGTCAAGTGAGATGAAAATTCCCCTGCGACTCACAAATTCATAGACATCCTTTCCAGCTCCGCTGGTGTCAGCATACCTGTAGATAATATTAGATTCAAAAAAGGCTACTTTAGAATCATATATATATGACAAGCATAACTAACAAGAAGGTAGTAAGAAGAACAATAATAATTAAAAGTTTCCACCATTTGAACGAAACAAGACAAAAGTTCTTACGGAAGGGAATCATGGGCAACATAGTCAATCCGGTTCTTATCAAGAAACTCTTGGTTGATCACCCATGGTGCATCCGGAATGACTTCATCCACCCACCTGTACAATAAAACAGACGTTTCCTCTTAAAAAAAAATCAACCACTCCTTTGCCAAATCAATAGCTTCTACTAATAAATAACACATAGACAGGAGAATTAAAAAAAAAAAAAACTATTACTTGCAATGACGAAGTGATTCGTAACGCTCTTCAGCAGTCATAACAGTCCTTCCCTTGTATTTATGCGTAGTCTCATCGTTGCAACATCCAACAAGCAGGTAAGTATTCGGAAACCTAAACCAAGAAACACGAAAAAACCAAATTACTCTTAATTCTCTCCTCAAAAACAAAAATCACTACCAATCGGAATATCTCTCGACGAAATCCAAAACTCGATTCAATAGATCCATCACATACAAAATTACAACACTGACCTAAGTCAAGTCAAATCAAATCAGTCGAAAACTAACTACGGGAGATGAGAGAAAGAAAAAAAAAACACGAACGATTTCTTGGCCTGTTCGAGAGATCGAGCGTGGCCGAAGTGGAAAAGATCGTAGATCCCATCGGCGTAGACTCGGACGGGACGATCAGTCGGAGGCGAGCTCTGGATTGCTGTTGTAGAGTCGGAGGAGACTGCGACGGCGGTGGAGTTACCGTCGGCAGTGGGATCGCCGGTGACGTTGCTCATGTTCTCCGATCGAATGGGTCCAAATCACCCGCGTCACCCCGCCTTTATATTATTATATCAAACGGAAAAATACAAAATGTACAATTAATGAAAATACTGTGTATATATCAATCTATCCTCACGGGAGAAATATTTTAATTTATTGCTCTTTTTGTAATTTATTTTTGTTACGCTGAACTTAAGAAATAGATAAGAAACATAATTTCTCACGAAAATGTATGTCTATGTTAAGTACTTTCAAAGTATTTCTTTTTACCTGTACCTTTTAAGGATTTAGTTGACTTCTTAGTTATATAGAGGGTTTTCCCGGGCTACGCCCGGGTTCGGACAAATACATTTACATATAAGATATAAATTACATTATGGTTAATTTATAAAAAAAACTATTTTATACTAAGTTTAAAATGCTTGAAAGTGGTTGTCTTTGGATTATAATATATGAAATATAATTTAAAAAAATATTTTATATTAAGTTACAAAAAAATAAAAATATATGTTTTTATATATTTTATAAAAAAGTAAACTTATAAAAAAAAACACAAAATTAGTAAAATAAACATTTAAATATGAGGGGGGAATAACCAAAAAAAATTA
>OVBX01002657.1:0-19369 GCA_900406325.1 Erucastrum elatum | reverse complement strand
TTCTTCTTTGTAATCGTACGTTCTGTTCAATAAAGGTGTGGAGGATTTCTTGACTCTATCAAAAACGTAGGCTTATTAGCCCAGCAAGGAAATATATGGCGAAGAACAAGATAAACTGTAAAGCCACTTGTCTCTTTCATGAGCAAGGGCGCTCTCTTTTTTTGTTACAATTATTTTTATGCATGCGGCTAGGACTTGCATTTCTTATGCTTCACAAAAACTAAAAGTCATACATTAAACTTATTTTTAAGTTACAGAAATTTCTTAAGATCACAAAAAGTGTAGACAGCTTTGTGTTTCTGTTTTGCATTAACGTTAATGCATTCAATTGAATTGTACTTCTTTAATTCCATAAAAAGTCATTTAAAGTTGTTTTCAGCTGTTAAATAAAAAGAAAGTCGTTTAATATTTCTGTAGTATAGCCTTTCAATCGTTAATTTTATTTTTCTTATTTATCAAATAATAAAATTTAGTTTAGTCTTTTATATTTAATAAAAGGTATATTTAATAAGTATAAAAGTATATATTAAAAATTTCATTAATATCCAGATGATTAGTGTTACTCTTTGTGAAAAAAAGGAGCATCAGTTCTCTAAATGCAAGATATTTTATTCTAGTTATGAATATTTCTTCAAACGAAAATGAAGCAAATGTTTCTTTTGTGAATATAATGTAACATATATCTGCATTTACGTTTTCAAAAAATTAAATGTATCTGCATTTACAATTTTCAGTTAATTAACACAGTATGTATTTAAACATAAATAAATAAACAAGCAATCATAAACTAAATTAGTATACGAGAAACATTTAAAAATCTAGCTCAAAATTGTTTTGGTTATAATTTTTTTTTTTTTTTGAAAAATATAATTCTTCTTATAAATGTGTTTACTATCTTTAGTTTGTCGCACTTTGTACTCGTCCTTTTAACTTAATTATTCTCTGTTTCATGCAAACCAGTTTTAATTATCTGGGCGACAAAATTTGACTAAACTATACTATATGTTAGTTGTAATGTGTGAACGACATATATTTTATTTAGGTCGTTTAATTATATCACTTTATCCTCCTTTGCCCTTGCGACACAATTCTATGTTTTTTTGTTTGTTAATTCTTAATTATATGCTTCATGCAAAATAAGATCTGATTAACTAAACATTCTCTCTAGTTGGAATTGTAACATGTAATTTATATTTAAAAAATGACTATATTATATAGTCTCCTCTAGTTCTTCCACATCCCGGTAACTTAGGTGTTAGGTCAAATTTTGACCAGCGTTAGGGAATGTTCGCCTTCAGTTTCTTATGTGAGAACATAGGTTATATAATACTTTTTATATCTTGTGTTTAAATGATTCTAAGTAGATGACTTCTAAGAAAATACATATATATTTGTGTGATGATAGCTAGTTTCCGACAGAAGTCGTTGTCAAAGTGAAAACATGAACCGAAGGTATCTAACTGACTTTCTGCCAAAGAAATTTTTTTGATCTAAAACAGCCTTGTCTTGACTGGGTTTTGATTGGTGATGGGAAATGATACTTATCGTTTAAGGGTAAATCTTAAAAAAGATACGGTAAAAGAAGTTTGATCTATATACAGTATATGCTAAAAGCAGTGGTGGTCCAGTCATTTACTTTGAATGATAGAAGGTTCCACGTTGAAACATAAAGTAAATTATAGATCACTAATTGATCAACATGTTTTACCGCCTCAAAATGATACTATACAAAACTGGCGATTTAAAACTTTGTACCGACACCTTTTAGTTTTTATCGTTAGTATTAGGAGGAGGGTTTCGTTTTCCTTTTGTGAGAGAGCTATTTTATACTGAGATCAGTTCGAGATCAAGAATTCAAGATGATCAAAAAGTGAAAAATAAAGAATTTGATGATTTTACAATGATTTCTTCGATTTAAACTAATGTAAATACAAAGTTAAATCAGAAAAAAATTATTATCATTTTTTGTATTAAAGTTATTATAGAGTTATCCTGGTTGCTCAAAGAAAAAATGTTGCCAATATGGCTGAGAGGAAAAATAAGACATCATCGCATCAAAGCGTTCAAACATTCTTTCAAACGAGGGTGATGTCGTGATGCGGTGTAATTAAGATACGCAACAATAAAAAATGTTTTGAAAATTGTTCCACCCATCGATCTGGCTACAACCAGCTTCATGTGTTGAATCTGCTTCAGATGGACGCTTGCTTCTCTCCTGAGCTTAAGAGTTGGATTAGAGTAGTATTACTAGGATTTATTTCATTTTTAAACTACTTACAAGATTGTTGTATTTTGGTTAAAATCTGACGACCTTAAGAACTTATTGGTGATTAACAAAACATTATTTCATTAAAAATCTACAAGATCATCTAAATACCATAATATGGAATGAAAGACAATCCAAGGAAGAGGTAAGTGAGGTTGCCATGGCCGAGATTCTTCTCACTAAGTTATGTTTTCATATCATTACTGGTCTATCTTCTTTACCTACTCCTTTGTTGCATTGGTTTGGAGTAAAATTGCTCGTCAGGCTTGTCTCATGAATTTTTTTTCCAACTATAAAACTTTTGGTCTTGGCTTGTAATCGTTTATGTTTTAATATAACTCTTTTTCAAAAAAATTATCTAAACTATAAAAACCACGTCTAAGTTTCCAATGAGTTTTGGGGTGTATCCATCTTTCCAACGACCTAACTTCTTGTAACGTTTAAACATTTCTTTTTTTTTTTAAATTATACAAGGGTATCCTGGTTCCCATAGAAGTGAGTCCAGACTATCCACATGTTTGCAGCTTACATTATCGGCCCATGTGTCGGTCCCCTATCTCTGGCAATGCCGAAATGTTAATTCTCCAGTGGCCAGCAAGATTCGAACCCGGATCCGTATTGGGGCCGAAGCTCCCTCAAGTACCACTAAACCGTCCTCGCTTGGTTAATTAAACATTCCTTTATAATTCCCCAGTGGCCAGCGAGTTTTAAACATTTCTTTATAATTAAATTTAAAATTACTTAATAAAATTTAGATAAATCACATTTATTTTTATTATTTTTTAACTGGTCGGATTATAGTTTAACAGTTGTATCTTATAAAAACAGATAAAACCAAATTTTTTTCTAGTGTCATTTTCTACTGATTTATCTAGAAAGTCGTGTAGAGTTTTATGCGATTTCCTCCTCTTTGTCTATCGTCTATGTATGATGCATAAATTCTAAAATGGGAACTTGACCATAGGCTAACGCTGGACTGGAAAGGAAACATCTTCCCAATTGTATATATAGGATTCCTAATTGATAAAGAGCAAATATCCAAAACATCATTTTTAAAATGATCATAAAGTAGTATACAAAAGATAAAATACCCAAAAAAAGAAAAAGAAGATAAAATACCCAGTATTGCATTTACTAAACAATAAAATGATTAAACTATTATAAATCCAAAACCTTAGCCAAACTTCAGTATATAAAGCAATTTCATATTTTTTATCTATTTGGCTAAATTTAAAACAAAATATTGTTTTAAATCTATTTAAAGATGTTTCTTATTATTTAGTACTAAGAACTAAAAGTGTAAAAGTCACATATACATAGTAATTTTGTATAATATATAAATAAAATTTAAAATAATTTTTAAATATATTATCGTACGCGTATTTAATATAATTAATATTTTAATGTAAATCTAATAAAATAAATATATAATAAAATGATTAATACAACTTACATTCAAAAAAAAGTTATTGCATATAAACTAAAAAATTGTGTTTAAAAATTTTATATGAAAATTTTATTTAATATACTAAATATTTAAATATATATAACCAATCGTATATCAAATTTATATAAAAGTTAAAATAAACATCTGCTCGAGCACATAACAAACAGTTTGTGAATGTAGTAAACATATTTATGTAATAAAAGCCGTCTCTAGAAATCATTCAACAATAAACTCATAAATATATAAATTAAATCGTCTTTGTACTTTATACATATATACTAACGATTCACCATGCCTCCTTTTGTTTTAACAGCAGAGACCGTAAACACATTTTAGATAAACCAATCTCGCTCTAAGCCCTGATCCACGTTAACGTTATCAGTTAGTGGGCTTTGTTTGGGTAAACATAATATTTGAATTCATTTTCTTTAATATATACTTTTTAAGAAATTATAATTCCACCGAACTTCACGGCACATAATAATTCAAAAACAATGATGAGAAAATGATTTGAACCACTTCATGCGCAGTATGTCCTCCTCGCCAGCTTGTCTGTTTCACACAACTCTCGCTCTCTCTCTCTCAAACGTAAAACTAATATCTCCCTCTCTAGAAATCAAGAAGGAAGAAGAGCAAAGAGAGATGACGTCTGATGACGAAGGAGGAGAGGAGTATCTCTTCAAGATTGTGATAATCGGGGACTCGGCCGTCGGGAAATCGAACCTTCTCTCTCGCTACGCAAGGAACGAGTTCAACGCCCATTCTAAAGCCACGATCGGCGTCGAGTTTCAGACGCAGAGCATGGAGATCGAAGGCAAGGAGGTCAGAGCTCAGATATGGGATACTGCCGGTCAAGAACGCTTCCGTGCAGTTACCTCCGCTTATTACCGTGGGGCTGTCGGAGCGCTGGTCGTCTACGACATCAGCCGTCGTGCCACCTTCGAGAGTGTTGGACGTTGGCTCGATGAGCTCAAGAGTAAGTCTCCCCGTGCTACCTAGCTAGCTAGAGATTAATTCTGCTGGTTGATTCTAAATACATCTTTTATATGACTAATCTCTCTGATATGATTCTAAATATTGTAAGGTTTAAGGTAATTAGGTCCTTATATCTGACGATAACTGCAAATTCTCGTGTATACATTTATTTTTATCATTACTTTAAGAAACATACTATTAGCTGCAATGGCGATTCATACAAACGATCTTCTAATTTTCAGTTAGTAGTATTTAACCAATAACAATTCATAGAAGCTAAAATATTTTAATAGAAAATGGTCAATAAAGGATTTTAATTTAACCCAACTTGTACTTGGTAGAAATTTTCTTGACTTTCTTCTCAACATTTGATGGATTTAGTTTCTCTAAGTAATGTATGAACTATTTTAGATTTAAAGGTTTAATTTTATGAAGAAACCTATGCCCGCAAGTAAAGTGGCTTACCTATAACTGATCAACCCCAGTTTACTTTCTTGAGTCTCTCTTTAGACAGCTGAGAAGGAAAAAACTAACAACTTACTAAAACAAGAGAGAACTGGTAAAGTGTTTTCTTTTCATTTTCTATAAGAAGAAAGTAGGGTAACATAACTAATGAGTAGTTGGCATACTGGTTAAAACTTTTAGATCACCTAATAGAAATTTAAGATTTCACAATTTTAAGTCTAGTTGGGAGGCATATTTTCTTCATTGTAAATTTAATTTAACATGGTATGGATCTAGTCGTTAAAAAGGAAGATAAAATAATGTCCGGTCTAGTTGCTTTAACTTCCTCTTGATTCTCATTAGGTAGACCTAAACCAGTCTTACATTTCCCTAAGTTTGAGTAAACAAGATAAAGATTCATATGTTCGGTTTTCATTTGAATGTTTGGTCTGGTAAAAGTTTATTGTGTGTCATTTGTTTTGGGCAGCACATTCGGATACAACGGTGGCGAGGATGCTGGTGGGAAACAAGTGCGACCTAGAAAGCATGAGAGCTGTGAGCGTGGAAGAAGGCAAAGCTCTAGCAGAAACTCAAGGACTATTCTTCATGGAGACATCAGCTCTCGATTCAACAAACGTTAAAACTGCTTTTGAGATGGTGATCCGAGACATCTACACCAATGTTAGCCGGAAACAACTCAACTCCGACACATATAAAACCCAACTGAGTTCCAACAACCGAGTAAGTCTGGTGAAGGGCGACAATAAGGGATCCAGTCAAGTGTTCGGTTTCTCTTGTTGTTCTTCATCGTGATCTCATTTTGCTTCTATCTATTTATGCATTTGTTACTACTCTCTACAAAGTAATTCATAAAATTCTTTTTTGTCGTCTCCAATAGAGAAAGCCAAGATCCTACAGATCATATTTGCAACTTCCGATAATTAATCATTGTATTATTAATTACTTTTCGAGTCAAACAAGAAACAAACATCTTGCAGAGAAACGGACTTTCGTATCGTTATATATTCTCAAGGGGTTTACGATGATTTATTGTTTAATTGATTACTAAAAACGTAACGAAATCTTTATGTTACTTTTAATAAATCGATAAACACACTAAAAACTTTTGATTGTTTTTCACTTTATGAAAGAATGGTCGTACAACCTGATGAGTGTGACCTCTGCTGATCTCTGTATGAGATCAAAAGTTCAAATATAATCTTTCCTATTAAATCTAAAACATCCCAAAAAGACAAGACACAATGTGTGCAGTAGTAAGCATATGGATAAAAGAGCACAAAAATCCACCAAACACAGAAGACGGAGACACAACATAACACACAAAACCTTCTCTTCAGAGTTCAGACTATAAGAGACTCCATCATCATCGTTAATCAAATCTTTACCAAAACATGCAAACCTTCTGACCGCAACCACACGGTTTCACAAGACTCTGGAGATGCTGACGATGTTTTTTTTTTTTGCAAAAATCCACAAAAATCTGCTTCTTTGTTTGTATAACTTGGAAGCACGAGGCAATGCTGAATATATGTATGAACGAGAATCTCACCAAAATGAATTGTTGGTGCTTATCAGGCACCCTACGGCTTTTGATCACATAGCAGGAACAGGAGTAGCAGCAGCTTCTGCTGCCTTCTTCTGCTTCTCTTTTTCCATCTCCACTCTTCTCACCTCTGCGTGCTGTGCTATTCCGTTTGCGATCGCCTGATAATTGAAGTCCAGTGACTGGTTCAGGTTCTGAAATCTCTGCGCATCTGACGCCTGCATAACTGTTCAAAGGGCAAGGATGCGATTACGCAAACAAAGATGTAAACTGGAGAAAAATGAAGCTTTCTATAGTATTTGTGTGATCGAGAACGGCGCGGTACCTCTGATTGCGTCGACAAAGAATACAAAGGCATCCACCTCATCGATGGGTGACTGGAACTCTTCGTCATCGCTGAAGTCGTCATCATCATCAGAATCATCGTCATCTTCATCATCATATCCGAAGGACTTTGCCTTTGAAATGAACACGCGAGTAGGCAAACAGTCAATTCACAATGTGAGAGAAAAAAACATAGTTGGCAAGGGATGTCTATACAAGCATTTGACAAACCTGTGCAGCTAACTTCTTCATTTTCTTGCTTACTGCTTCATCTCCGTCCTCGGTATCATCCATTCCCATCTCCCCATCAGTCTCATCATCATCGTCTTCATCACTCTCGAGTCCATTCATCTCATTCTCATAATCTACTTCCGTCTCCTTTGCTGCTTCTGCAGGAGATATGTGAAAGTGAATAACTTAAAGTTACCACGTAAAGAGGAGAGAAAGTGGATTATAAGCACAACATACCAGCTATCTGATTCTTATATGAAACTAGAAGATCAAGTGTTGCCTTGAAAACACGCTGCAGCGCTTCATCGGGGAATTGACCACCCGGGAGAGCAAGTAACGAAGTCAAACCCAAGCAGCAAACCTTTTTATCATGTTCCCTGGTATAAAAAGAGCAACCACTTTATCAGTCAGCTAATCACAGTGAGAAAATAAAAAGTACCACCATTACACTTGTAAGCTTACAATGAACAAGATATGACATAATAAATAGCATCAGAGATACCTTTTAAAATTTGCTGGCAGACCACTCTTTTTCTTTTGTTGCAACATCTGGAACCAAAGATCAAACACCGTCGAAGCAAGTCCCGTGTTATGCAACACACCAAGCGTCAAACCTGGATTGTAGTAAAGCATGTTTGCCACCTGCGAATACAAATCATAATTTCCTTGGAGAACTTGATCAAGAAAGTAAAGTTTAAGATGCAACAATGGTGGTTAACAAATTCAATGCAATCTCGACTGATTCATGATTTCATATAGTGAAACTGCGATGAATAAAGAAATAAAATTGTAAGTTGGAACCAAAGCAGGCTAACAAATTCTCCAGACAGTTCTTACCACTTGAATAAGAAGAGATTTTAAGTAGGAAGTCTCCGCTCGTTGTAACCGATCAATCGTGAGCCGCAGATATGGTTCAACCCACTGATCCACCTGCCCTTTGCAATTCTGGAAAACAACTTCAACAAGCTTTGGAGCCGATTCAATATCACTGTCTTCTATGTTTCTGTCGGTCATGAGCTGTAGAAACAAAAACGTGATACATAAATTAGCTATGAAGGTAACAAATGGTTTTGTTATGCAGACTGATGATAGTGATTTGCTTGGATAGAGAAACTTGGAGATGCCTATATATGTACCACATCTCTACCTGCGGCAGCAATTGTTATATTTAGTGGTACACTATATATTTAGTGTTTACAAAACTACACTAGATGCCAACTATTTCTACCAGTTAACTTGCAATTTCCCGTACATGATAATATTATATCCTTCATGGTACTTACAGACCATGTTATTGCAGTATGACAACCAGAAAATATACTTACCGTTGAAAGAACAGTAAATAGACTTTGCTGATAGTCGGGCTCCTTGCAAGTGAGGAAATGAGCAGTTCCCCTCGATATAAAGTTGTCCATTGGAACCAAAATATCTACATTTCAAAAAGAATAACTTAGTGTATGCAACAAAATAAAAAGATTTTGATATGTAGGTTCTGATTGACATGGTAAACTGAAAAATAGGAGAGAAGCCATACTAGGAAAGAAATCAATCGCCCAATCGACCAAGGCTTCCACCATCAGTGGCCAGAGACTCCACATGCCCAAGGAAATGTTAGGTGAATAAAAGGTCATGTATGATGCAATCTCCAAAACTTCTTCAAATACGTCTGCCATAGCAAATAGGATGAAAATGAAACGCTTTAGTACCAATGAAAAATAGCTGGAAAAGGAAAATGAGTGATCTTGAGATATGATGTTACATATGTAGCAAAAACGCTCACAAAAAAAAAACTTAGAGATATATAAATGTCCTATCTAGAAATGCATATTAATGGAACGAATCAAAATGGCTAACAAATCAGTCCAAAATTTCAGCATCCAGATAAAATACAATTTAAGCTCGTCAACAAACTAAAGTCCAGAGCTAAAATGAGAAAACTAAAGAAATGATTGTATACATCAATTTACCTTGGCCATCAGCGGTCAACATTTTCTGCATTATTGGAAGTATCGTTGGCTCTATCTCAACAAACAGCTGAGGAAGACTGCTAACAGATTCAAGGATTGTACTTATGGCACGCAAACAACCAACGGCAGCTAAAGCTCCCACGTTATCCGGATCATCGCTGGCATCTGACGTGTTTAAGCACCTCCAAAATGCAGCCGCCTGAGGAAAAGAAGAGGCAGATATACATATATCTCAAAGTTTTCAAACATTCAAGAAAACTAGACAAACGAGACCGCTCATTTCCTTACCAGATTTTGGCATAATCCAAATGCATAAGGAGCCATCTCCTCACCGAACTTATCGACAATGGTCTCCAACGTAAAAACAAGATCTTCATTCTCTACCTCATTCATGAGTTTGAAAAATTCTGATAGGAGCAAGATCACCATTAAATGAAAGCACTGGTTTAATTCAACGATACTGACTATCTAATTTTCAAAAACAAGGATACCTACCATCAAGTAACTGAGGGAGGATCGGACGTATCTCATTCAAATCTGCAAGTTTGGCCAGACAGTTTAATTAGACATATATAAAACCCACACAATCAAGAAGACAACGCATATGGTAAACAAGTGAAAACAGATTCATCCATATGCAGGAGAAAATAACACACCCTTGCACGCCTCAACAAATGAACGTAATGCAAAAACTGAATCGACACGGACAGGGAGATCAGGATCACGCATTCCCGAAACAACACTGTGCAATGCTTTACGAAAGTTGTTCTGATCTGAGAAGTTGATGTGGGCATATTGTCCTGCTACCCATGCGGCCTACATCCAAAAACGCAATCGTTAAACAGAACAAGGGGGCTCCCAAAGAATGTACTATCTAATATTGGAAATAAAACAGGAAATCCATCCTAATGTATCGACAACATCGCAGCAGTCACCTAAATATCACCACAATATATCCTTTTTCTTCAGTTGTTAATTTTTTAAGCAATAAAGAGTTTTCCAACAAATTGAAAAAAAAACACCAGAACCCCTATTATGGCAACCATGGACTCTTGAGGTATTTAAACACACAAATTTAAGCCAAAACAATGAATACCTTTGCTCTAAGATGTCCAACTGGACTACTGAATTCAGGAAAAATATGTTGTACCAACATATGCTCTAGTTCAGATTTGTAGGGATCAGTTTGCTTAAGTTTATCACAAAGCGATCCAACAGCAAGCATTGCGCCATCTTTTTGACGATAAGGCTTATGTTCAGCAGGAGCTTCGTAATAACTACAAATAGTGGAAAACCAAGTTCACAACAAAACACAGGTGAAAGAAAAAAAGATTTAAGCGAAAGAGCTCAAATGGAATACCTCCTGAAGATCCCTACAACAAACTGAACAAACTTTGGAAGGTTATCTTTCCCACGTTTTCGAACCAATTCATTTACAAAATCCATAGACGCTGTTCGCGGACTGTACAAGTCTTCAATGATATCTGCAGTGCAGCACAACAAATTTCATTAAATACTATATGCTTGACTTTTCAAGAAAATGGCTATGTTTAATACTTACTGTAACCCTTCCTCACATATTCATGTGGATCTTCTTCCCAAAGTTTTTGATCAGAGTCGTTAAAGCACATTAGAGGGAAAACAATCTCAAAAAGCAGAACATCCAGCCGCGGCAGCAGCAATTTGTACATGCTACTCTTTGAAATGCTGCAGATGCAATGAATTAGTATAAGGAATTTAGAACTCACTCAACGAGAAATGCCACAAATGTAAAAATTACAGTAGTAAATTTTTAATTATGTAAGATGCAGGGAAGATCGCAAGATAGATTTTAATACATGCCAAGAGGTGGAATAGTGTAAAATTACAACAGAAAAACATATAAACATATAGTGTTCTAATTAAATTCAACACCTCTCAATCATACACCAAAAAACAAATCTATAATACCAGGGAAAAGAGAATTTACGTCAACCAAGTGGGCATACGAATGTAAGACAAGTATGCAAATACAACTAAAGCACAAGGAACTGTAAGACAAACCTGTTGCTTAAGTACTGAAGGAGAAGATTGGTAACTCTGTCGGGAAGATAGCCTCCAACACGAATAGTATTCAGACAATTTAGGTGGCCTTCCAAAATTCTGCCGGCATAATTTTTTTGAAACATTTGGGCGAAAGGCTTGTTTTCTGGAGTTTGAAGTTTTGGGTCTCCAAACCTATGACCACAATGCTCACCAAAGTTTAACGGACCTTCCAAGAGTACTTTTTGATTAACATATTAACTTCAGAGACATACCGACTATAGATCCTGTTTAAGATGTGCACTGTCCACTTCTTGACCTTCCACCAGCCCCAAGATTTTCTAAGTTCTGGATCTATAGGCTGACCTTCAACTGGAACAGGACGCTCCGAAATACTCAAGAACAGAACCATCCAGGCATTGAATACATTAACATCAAGTAATTGCTTTGGGAGCTCCAGCTGCCACATAAAATAGTACAAAATGAATCAAGTGGTGAAACTTTGGAAAGTAACACAAAGAAGATCGGGATTCCCATAAATCTATCATTATCAGTAAGCCTAACGATCTCTTCTTTTATTTATTTATCAATTAGCAAATTTGCCAATATGATCTTGTTACCGACTTACATATATTGATGACCAAAATATTTTGCATATCAGCTTCACTAACTCTGCTATCTCCAGTGAGGGATTTTCTATCTGGATAAGCCCATTAAAAATAGTCAAGAGTTGAGGAAATGTCTCCTCCACAATGCGGGAAACTGGTGTCCTCTCCTCGTCTGACTTGAACCTAGAAATCAAAATCAGGAAACAGAATCAAGATAATGCATGAAACGCATCTAGATTTATTGCTACGGATGCTTAAACAGTGAGATTATCAGGTCGATTTGTTGCTTCTCTACATGCAATGTAGACTTTTCGTTCATATCTGGAACTCATCTAAACTTCATAAGACATTACGAATATTGTTTGAAAGACCAATGGGCATCTCTGTATTCTAATAGTATGCTTTCTAAACTTCATCTTAACACTCCTTGTACAATACGATTGACTCTTCCCATAATTACTTTCTACTCAGGATTGGTTACCACCTAAAGTTCACACTCGGTGACTGAAACAGTTAAATTCGCGCTACTGCCACCGAAGATAGTCATGCCAATACTTTCACCAACAAGTATTTAAATCATACACAGGGATGGGAATACAGGATGTAGAGTGATGAGCTTACTCATATTTTCTAGAGAGTATCCGCAACACAAACAGAGCTCCATAAATCTGTTGATTCTGCAAGTTGTACTTCACCCAATCGAGAAGACGTGGCCATTGCTCTGGGTAGTCAGCATATATAATTGTCTTGAGGGACTCTCCAAGTTGAGATCTGGATAAAAGAATTAGGAAGAGAAACAGATTATGACAGACGTTTAAAACAAAAACAAAAAAATCATGGTTGTAGTAGAGCCTTGTATAAAAATATCCAACTTCTGAGAATATCATCCATCATTCACTGTTTCATGATATCTAGCAGCTAAGGACAATGCAGAAGACACAAACAAAGATGCATGATATATATATATACATATATGTAAACTTGCTGCAGGTCCAAGTCAGACAAGGAGTGCGGACTATCAGCTAGAAGAATGAAGACCATCAATCATACAAGATAGATGGTACACGTAAATATACATACATGTTATGGCACCTTTCCACCAATCACTTAAAATCAGACCTGAGAAGTCCCAAAGAAGGCTAAGTATATATATGGCAAAAATACCTGAGTAAGGTGGGAACTTGGGTGACATAGACGAGGATGTTGTCCCTCACCAACTCTTTGTCGCTTTGCAATATCATCGGCTGCTCTCCTGCAAATTCAGATACACGAATTTTAACCTAAGAGCTTCCACAATAATCAAAGACGGAACATGAAAAAAAAACTTTATTATTATTATTAACCAGAATCATCAGGAGACCAGTTCTTAGCAATGAAGTTCTTGAACTGAATACTAGCGATTTGACGCACTCCCATGTCACAGTTCCCATCCACGGCTATCTGCAACAACCTCACCAAATGCTGCGGCGTGTGCTGCAACTGTAATTAAAAACAGAATCACACGCACCAGTAACCAATCAAAACCAGCAAGTATTCTATACATTTCACGAGAATTTTAAAGTAAGAAAGCTAAGAGACCTGATTGAGTTGCTGCTCAGAAGCTTTGCGTTCATCTGGATTGGGGCTAAGCGCGGCGGCTCGTAGGATCAAAGCGAGGCTAGCCGGATCCATCCTCCGGGGAGTTCGGAAAATCGATGACACACTTAACACTAGAAAGAGAGGATCAGAGTAACACTGTTTGATTCGATTTGAATTTTTCGTTCAAACGGAGCTGGAGAGAGCTCAGTTGAGTAAGGTAGAGAGATTCGGTAGAGCGTGACAGGGTTTCAGAGCGACGAAGATGGCTGAGGAAGAAGAAGATGATGGTAGGCGAGTGACAAACAGAGCTGGAGGAACAAACAATATATTAAGAGTATTTAAATCAATCCCTAGGGTTGTTTAACTAACCTTCCTTTTGTTTGACCCGGGTTATCTACAACCGGTTTATATCGTACCGGTCCTTCACCAATTAAACGTTTGATTCACATCGAACCAGTGATAGATGATCCTCCGCGTAAGATACGGTCGTTATTCAATTTTCACTTCTTTTTTTTCTGTTTCCCTGGTAATTGATTCAACGGTCCAGATCGAATCCTGGTGGATTCTCCGTGTAAGATCGACGGTCTCTATTCAATTTCCTTTTTTTATTGTTCAGCAATTTCCTTTTTGATTTTGAAGTTTATATATATATATATATATATATATATATACACTTAAGTTATATCATATCCGCTAATTATACAACTCTCAAACAAATCAATAACTCAGACTCTAGTCTCTCTCTAACTAGGGTTTTAGTTGCGGTGAAGTGGATATTCTAACCAGGAAAGAGTATATGACGGAGTTTGTGAAATCATTGGGCATAGGTTCGGGTGGTTCTGTCAATCTCATCAGAGTCACTGAACCCGACGACGGCTCGAACCCATACCACCACGCCGTGAAAACCTCGAAGTACTACGAATGTCTCAACCACGAGTTTCGGATCCTATCTAAGCTCAGAGATTGTCCCGGTATCGTGAAAACGTTCGGTACGTCTCTGTCGAAAGGTTGCAATGATCAAGGGGAAAGAGTTTACAGCATGTCGATGGAGTACGCAGCTGGTGGGAATTTAACTTCTTTGATTAAAGAAAAGTCGTTGACGGATACGATGATCAGAGAGTTCACTCGTATGATTCTCCAAGGACTTGTCTCTGTTCATGATCACGGTTACGTACACTGCGATCTCAAACCGGACAACCTTCTCGTGTTTCCACGCGATGACAACGACGTTGGTTACGAGTTGAAGATTTCTGATTTTGGACTGGTGACGCAGGTCGGAGTGGAGTCGGTGTTTTGGCAGTGTGACTCTCCTTACATGGGAACGCCTCTTTACATGTCTCCGGAGTCTGTTCGTTACGGCGTGGCGGAGAAGTCGTTGGACTTGTGGTCGTTAGGCTGCGTTGTTTTGGAGATGTACACGGGGAAGCTTCCGTGGCCGTTCCAAGACTCGAAGGAGTTTTTGCGTAATCTGTTGGATGACGACAAGGCACCAGAGGTTCCGGAGTGTGTTCCTTGCGAAGCAAGGCAGTTTATACATGTGTGTTTCGCGAGAAATCCTGTGGAGAGAGGAAGCGCTTCGGATCTGTTGAAGCATCCGTTTCTTCTTAGAGGAGTTTCTGATGAGAATAAACTAAAGTGATGGTCGCGAAGAGTGAAGGACTTGGCTTAGCGTGAAGATATGCAGTGTGATAAACTGATTAGGATCGTTTTCATTGTAACAATTCTTTTGTGACATAAATAAAGATTTAGTTTATCCGAACTCAATGCCGGCTACTGACTATTGCAACATATACATTTGTCAAGGTTCCAAAATTATTTTGTGTTATTTTAGTATTATAAGAGTACTTGACAAAAAAAAAGTATTATAAGAGTCTGTTGACTCTGTTTCAATAAAAAAAATCTACTAAGAAAACAGCACAAGTCTAAGCTAATAAAGTGGGTTCCATGTGTACAAAGCTTGATAAAGAAGTAGATAGTTTCATGAATAGCTAAGGATATGTGGATGTTCTTCCCAGAAACTATGATCAATGATGTTGCAATGATCTACCACCACTTCTCCTTCCCGTTTCAGTTTCTTCCCTGAAACTACTCCATTCTCGTCCCAAACAGCTTCCTGAAAACGATTATTTTCAGACAGCTGATTAACGGATAAACTACAAAATGCTCTGCAATGGAAAACATTTTCCATACCATTCATATGCTTGATAAGGAACAAGAAGCGAACATTCAGGTTTGCTCTATGACTATAAAGGAGGTAAATACTAACCTTTGAGCGGTAGACCGAGGAACCCATTCGAAAGATTAGAGGCAATGTATTGTACTCAATTCCAAATTGACTGCTAAGCAGCTCGTTCTTCTCTCGTGTTTGGGTTCCCTGAAAAAAGCCATCCACAAAGAGGAACATAAGAAGAACCATTTTCAATCAAGTCATGACAAAATGAAATTTTCTTCCACCATAACAAAGTACCTTTAAGTAATCTTGGGATTGAGTTTTGGTCTTTCCAGACTTAACAAGCATCCAGAAACATGTATTATACTGATTATTGATATGGCCTGCCAAACAAACCAAAAAAAAAACACATGAGCATACTCATATATAAATGTTTCATTTCAAAAGTATATAGATGATTCCTAATGGTTGATGAGGACATTATATTACTCACAGTCAACTTGTCTCCAAGCGAGATAATCTAAAAGAATCTTGTATGTTGGATAGCATACTGCTCGTCCATCAAACGATGGAGGGTACTTGAGTTCTTTGTGAGGGAAGAAATCTCCCCATCTTATCACATATGTGGATGTAAACAACGATGCGATTGCAGATATTATCTTACTGCGATACAAGAACATGAAGTTAAGAACCAAAAAAAAAAAGGGAGATAGAGCCGAAACTGTAAGAGAAAACTAAAATTTAGTTTAACCTGGATTGTCTTTGGTAGAGCTCAGATTCTCTCTTCAAAACAAAGCTGGAATCGATGATGAACTTAATTAATACCTAAAATATGTAAAGGCTGATATACAAGAGGCTGAGAGATGGAGGCAGACCTGTACTCATCACTTACACCATAGGCAAAGTGAATATCCTCAAACTCCTCGAGAACAGCCACTGCACATGAATTCATAAGTTTCAGAGCTTGCTCATCATTTGGCTTCTCAAATTCATGAACGTCAGAAAACCTACCAAAACCCCAAACAAGCTCCATAAGTAACATTTTCAACATAAAAAGTTAGTTGATTAGTTAATGAAATGTTGTCATCTTGCTGAAAATGCTAGTAAAGATTCAAGACCTAGAATACGCCCTAGACTAAAGTAACCACAGAATAACATCAACAAACCGAAGAGGGCAGCTAAAGATGTAAATCATTTCATGATATGGCTGAATCCCAGGGAGCACAAGGACTTGACTAGTTGAAGGATCGAACGCAATATAATATTACCTGTGAAAGTGAGAGCCGTCAATCCTAACAACGACCCAAGTTAAAGGTAACAATTTGTTCTCAAACTGAAACGACCTAACGAAATCTGGTTCAACTCTGCCAATATCCTTCGTGAAGTGACCAAGATCATTATAGAGAGAGGGGTGCTCATTCCAAAAGCTTCTTGCAGCAATATTCTCTGAATGCACAAAAACAGCCTTTCTCCTCAGTCTTTTTACAGGATTTCCGTTCTCATCATGCTTTACAGTTTCTTCCACCTAAACGAAGTTAAATGGAAGTATCTCATATTTAAAATCTATAATAAGTCTGACGTCTAAGCCAAAATTATGAAGAACATCAGACAAGATGCAATGCAAAGGGAAGCTCTAACTTGTCACAAAACACAATACAAAGAAGATAACACATATTTTCATCTAGTTACATCAACATCAACAAAGCTGAAATAATAGTCTTCTACACATGACAGTATATTTACAAGGGTTCACACAATTAACATTTAAAATGAAAAAACTTAAACGTACATGTGCACCAATTATATTGTTCAACAAACTGATCTTTGTAAACTTCATAGAGAACCAACTTACAACTGGAAGGTCTATATTCTAAATATTAGAGCAAGAATGAAAGTAGCTGTATATATAATTTCTAGCAGAAAATATAAACTATCACCTTTTTCTTGAATAGACAAGATCCTTGTCGAAACAATTCAGGAAGCGCTTTGTAGTTGATACCAAACTTCTGAAAGAGAAGCTCATTTTTCTGCTGCTTTTGTGTATCCTGCAGGTACACAATGAAATACAACCTAATCATGAAATAAAAAAGACTGCAAAGTTATAACGCTAAACACATTCTACGAAAAAGAACATTGATATCTGTCACAGAAAAGCACTAACAACACACCTTAAGAAACTCTTGTGCTTCGGTTATGGTCTTTCCACTTTTAACTAACATCCAAAAACAAGTTTCATACTGATTATTAGCGTGGCCTGTAACGAAGAAGAAACGGAACTCGTTAGACGGTCCAGATGATAATTCACGCGCATAAGCATATCAACAATATCTGGAAGCGAAACTATCATGAACGTGTTTCAAGTAACAATAGTTCAGAGGTCAGAATGTCTTACAGTCCTGTTGCCTCCATGCGAGGTAAGCTTGAAGAACCTCTGGCGATGCGCAACTTACAACTTTTGAGGTGAAAGAAGGAGCATATTCCAAGTTTCTTTGAGGAAAGAACTCTTTCCATTTTGTTACATACACTGACGCAAAGAACGAAGCTACCAACGACAAAATCTTACTGCATATTGAAAAGAAAAAAAAAACAGAAAAGTAAAGACTATTTAGTCAACCAGAGAAATGAAAACCAAACATTATTATGCAAAAGGTTTCTACATATCGATCAAGTTCAGATGAATAAACACCTGGCTCGTCTCTGGTAGAATCTTGACGTTTTCTTGAACACAAAGCTAAGGAAGACACGGAAAACAATTGAAGGTGATTTATAGAGCGAGAGTGTAAGAAAAAGGAAGACAAAAGAAAGTGAGTTTTGGAACCTGTATTCATCACTGTATCCATAAGCAAAGATGATATCAGGAAACTCTTCCAGAACCGCAGATGAACATGCATTCATAAGATTGAGGGTTGCTTCATCATTAGGCTTCTCAAACTCATGAACTTGGGAAAACCTATAGTGGTTAAAGGAGGTAATTGAAAAAAATAAAATATTAATACATCCTTCATCAAAAAATTTAAGTTCCATGAACAAAATGTGAAACACTATCATCGACACAGCAAGTGATTGAAACTACAACAAAATGCAAGTAATGTCCACATTCAAATTGAGAAAACCAAAATCATATACTTCCGTAACATCACCATTGACATATAGACTATATCTCTTCTCGAATTACAATCAAGGAATAAACAAAGCTCGAGACTTTTACCTAGAAAAATCACGACCATCGATCCGAACAAGGATCAAATTAGGAAGCATAACTTCATCTTCAAGTTCGAATGACTTGACGTACTCATACTTGCTATTCGCCATAATAAAAAAATCTGCTTTTCTTTATTTGATCCTCTACTCTTTAAGACTTATGAACTTTTCACAGAGACACACGGAGACTTCGTGCCAACGGAGGTTCTCTCAGTTGACAGGCGACGGCTCCTCCACTTGAGCTTCGACGCTTCCTTTCTCTTACTGGGCTTATTCTGTCTTTGGGCTTTTGTCATTTACTGGTTCCACTAAATTTAAATGCAAAATTGTCTTGTAACGCGCGACAACAACAGAGTGCGATCGAACAGGTTACTTAGGGCGTCGCTACCACCCGCAAACGTAGCTTTTTCGATTGGTAATGATTGTTAACGTTTTACGATAATCATTCAAACCATTTTAAATCGTTTCAAATCGTTCTAAACCTCTAAATTTCAAAACCTGATTCCAGTTAGCGGCGGACGGTTGTGGAAGGATAATTTTTTTCTCTTTTTTTTTAAAACAATATAAATTCA
>OVBX01002656.1:0-19371 GCA_900406325.1 Erucastrum elatum | reverse complement strand
TATATATATATATATATATATATAGTCAAGACCCTATCAGTTGTGATTATATATATTCACTTATCAAAATCCTTTTAAAATATTATACTCAATTGTAATGATTTTAAACTATGTTTTGAACGGTCGTCTTGGTCGTATAGTAAAATTGTAATGATTTTAGACTATGCTTTTAAAATATTATACATAATTATAAAAATAGTATTTAACCATGTACGAAATGATTTGATTATTTTTGGTTTCTGGTTAGAATGATACAAAGAATCATATGAAACCATATTTCTGGTTTGGTAAATAATAATGTGAAAACCATGTAAGAATAATGGAGTGCATCATGATTTAAATCGATTTTAATATGGTATCTGAAAACATAAATCGTAGACATGATTTATTTGGTTAGGAAATAAGTTAAAGCTTAGAATATATTAGTTAAGTTATAATGTAATGACCAATGGCAACTATTGTAATTAGTCTAGTTAATTAAGGGTTTTTTAAAATAGGTTGTGAGAGAGCTTGTAGTGATGACACCTAAGAAATTGCACATTTGTAAATCACACATGAACTAAAGGTTATTTATTTATAATGCTCCTAAAATAATATATTGGGGATACACAGAAAATAGTGAGTCAAAAGAGTATTATAAATTTCATGTGGTATTGAATATGACTTTGACCAAACATTATTGAAAATTGATTGAAGAAATGAAATACCGATAAACAAGATAAACAACAATTAATAAGTGTTTTTTATTGTGGCACCACTTAATTCAGATAACATAATTTCTACTACTCCAGAAAATATATATTTGCTTCATTTTTATATTGTCCGCGCTAGGTAATTACCCGCGCTACGCAACGGAATTTTATTTTACTTTTTAATCCAATAAATTATTTTTGTTAATTTATTTTAATGTAATTTATACTGTGAAACTATAACATAATATTTCCAATTTTGCTGAGTTTATATTTATTTAAAAATAAAAAATAAAAAATTTTATTTCTATTTATCTTTCATTAATTCAAAATTTTGTTTGTACAATAGTTTTCTCATATATGTTTTCATACTTTTAATTTTAAAATAACATATATTAATTAAAATGCAAATCACATAAAATAAACATCAAAATTCAGAGAAGGTGTTTATTTTATTTATACAGTTTTTAGCTTTGTTAACCACGATAAATCTATTAAATTATATAGTTCTTAAATATTATTTTTATTATATAAATTTCTATAAAAAAATTACGCTTTGCTAAACTCATTTAGGTAAATATCCGCGCTATGCTGCGGATGCTTTTTGTATATTTCTTTATAATATTATATTTATAAGATAATTTATTTTTCAGTTTCTGATAGTACTATATTTTTTGGTTAAAATCATCTCAGTAGTAAATATCTATTAACTTTGGTTTTAATTTCGAACTTCAAAAGAAACTAAACATTCTAAAATTTGAGAAATTTTTGTATCTTTTCAATTCAAAGTATTCCTAAAATATTTAGAAATTTTGTTTGCAATATTGCTTATGTTTTCTTCTGCTACAATCTTTGTCTCATGTATTCTTATGGTAACACTATTGGTAGAAATATATTATAAATATATATTGTAAAATAAATGTTATACTCTAATTAATTTAAATAGAACTAAAGTTCTTATAAGTTAATCAAAATATCAATGATAAGTTGATAACATCGTAACATGAAGCTGCTGACGTGAAATTCGTACAAATGATTATTGATTAGGTTCTTTCATGAAGCTTTGGAACCTAAGATAAGTGGGGATACTTAGTTAAGAAGTGCTGCATGAGATCGTGATAAGAGATCACATTTAATCTGTAAACAAATAATATCCTGATTGAACAATAATTAAAACCCCTTTCCTATAGAACTAATCAAAAATTGGTAACCATCAATAACTGGGTAGAGATAGACAATGATCAAGAAAGGAATTGGTTGGATCGATAGGTTAAGACTGTGCCGGGTTAGTTTTGTTAATTGGTTAACAAATTTTTTATTTGGATTATAGCTAGGGGGACTTTTTAAATGGTGAACCTGAGGGATGACTAAGTGGTGAACCTGAGGGATGGCTAGACTGGCAATGGTGACCAGAGACAACATCAGACCTAAAAAGCTTGAGATAGTAATGAGAACAAGCCCCATGTGAATATAGGCAACAAGCTTTGAAGACCAAAAATCATTCTCCATGTTTGGTTCCCAAACCTCTCTAACGGGTTTCTTTAATTAATTATATGAATTTTGTGAAAGATTCGATTAGGAACAGTCTCATCATATAGTTTTTTTTTTGCAAACATTTGCTTTCCTTTTTTATTTTTTTTTGAACACCGCTTTCCTTTATTATTTAACACAAAATGTTACACATATTTTATTAAAATTTATGGATTTCTTTTCTGTGCCATAAGAACCTACATTATATGGATTGACTGGGTTGTGGCACTTGTTGATTCCGTCTGCATCAAACATCACACCTTCACGTAATATATTAGAATCTAAACTTTTAAAAAAATCAAACCAAAATTCACAAAAGACTTGTTTGAGCCTTTGACATACCCATATCGTTCAATTTCAGCAAAGAACAAACAATTAAAACCAAGATCGTAAATTAAAGCACACATAGCGCCAAGATATATGTTTTATGTTATTTATGTCTAAGACTCACCGGAATCGTTTCATGAAGCAGCGGCAGGAGCAGCAGAGATTCGCACATGGGCTTCTCCTGGCCATGCAGGATCAGAGATTGCAGCAGTGGTCCATTGGTCTCCACCACCATACTTAGAAGCAGGTAATCCAAAGTCTGCCTGAGGTGAAACTTCATCGTCTTTCTCTGGCTTCCTCGGGCTCCATGTAGAAGAACAGGTCAACCTGTACAACACAACATAAAAAAGAAGCTAAACACCAAACGGGAACATAAGAAATGAAATTTCAGTTCAAAAATGATATTCCTCTCCTTACACATCCCACTTCTGAGCAAGGCAAATGGTTTCACGCATCTGAAAGACCATGCGAGCAAGAAGCCAGAAAAGACAGCCAATGCTCTGCTTCCCCTTGTTGTTAGCAGGAATACCAATGTCAACAAACCTCATGGGAGAGTCAGTGTCGCAGAAAGCAATGATTCGAATGTTTCCCAAAGTACCTTCCTTAGTGAGCTGCAACACACATACACATATAAGATCCAAGTTAAGACAAAACCATCAGCCTGGATTCACTGATATGATTTCTGCATCTGATTGGTGAATATACCAGGATTGTGCCTTCCACCAATGGCATTACTCTAGTTGTACCGAGTAAACTTTAAAACAGCTCTCTGTCCATAGGGCCTAGCAGACTGCACAATGATGTCTGGTGGGTTCTCAATAGAAATAATAACTTGTGCAGCCATCTGCAGCTTCTCCCTTGTCTTGCCAGGGTTAAAGATGTAAGTACTTGACAAGTAAAACAAACAAAAACTTCAAAATCAAGAACCCCTAGAGACTAAAAACATCAACCGACCAAAATATCTAAAACAGCAGATGTCGCCTGTTGGAACCAAAAGAAAAACAGATCATAAGCAAAACAACATTGAAAGCCACCAATATATATATATAGAATCTCAATGATCTAAATCATAACTACATACATATATTTGAAGAATGCATATATGGACATTCTCAAAACGGGAAGAGTTACCATCGTTGCATCGACGTCTGGAACCTTACCTGCATTCTCTGTCGGATCAGGACTTGATACTCCTCCTCCATTAAATCAATGCCATCCACAGCCACCCCAAGATTACGGAAACCTTCTGAAGAGACAATCGAAGAAGAATCTGGGCTACAGCTAAGAGCTTCGAACATGGGTGGGGTCGATCATTGGTCAAGTCGACTCGTTTTACCTGTGATGGTCTCCGATTCTGCCGCCGACGCTACTACTTCCTCTGATCTCGAGTTCTTCGTCAACAATGATATCTCTCTAACTTCGTGGTAAACGAAGAAGGCTGAACAAAACATAAACGAAGAAGAAAATGTTTGGCACAAGACAAGTGACTTGTATAAACAAAATGATTTGATTGATTTTTCGACTTTTTCATTTAATGACATGTCATTCATATTACTCTAGAAATTCTATGTGTCAACTGCTTGGAGAAAAGTCTAGCTTTATTACTGTGTGGATTCTGTAATTTTTGTGAATCCAAAGTTTGTGAATCTTGTAACTTCTTAGTTATTTTATTTTATACTGAAAATTTTACTTCGTATCCTAAATGAAATGAAATGACGAAAATTTAAAATAAAATTAATATCCCAAACCTACTCATATTCAAATATATATAATTTATGTTATTTAAAGGGAAAATATCACATCAAACCCTAAATTTTGTCCACATGAATCTGTAAAGTTGTCAACAAAAAAAAAAGAGAAATATCAATAATTTCCTTTATATTCGAAATTATTTATGCATGAACATGTTGAATTGATAGAAACCGGGAACTCTATCGGATCATGAAATTCACATCAAACCCTAAATTTTGTTGAAGATTTAGATATTCGTGCAATGCACGACCCTATATTTATCACTTATTAGGATTGAAATAGAAACATGAAACAGATTTTCTTTTATAAATTGTAAAATAAATCGTTATACTTCATTAGCTACGCTAAATACTTTACATTTATATATGGTTTAGAGTTATAATTTAGTACAATCCTAGCCAATAACTTAGCTAGTGGTGCCAAAATTTTTATTGTTTAATGATCCGAAGGCTCTCTTTTGATAAAATCCTGTATTTTTCAAGATTTACGAAAAAATATATGGAGAGATTGGAGTATCTTTTTTCTTTTTGATTGGCGTATCATGTATGTCGTTATACCATGTATGAAGTGGCACGAAAATGAAGTTTCACCTGTTGGGGCTCGAAGGTCGTCCATAGTTATCTAGTTATCTAGTTATGTCACATTAGATACTCGGACAATTTTCTTTTTGCCTGTTCTCTAACACACGAAAAGCTAATGGAGTCTTGGATCAAAATCTCTAAGCTGACTAGTCGAGAAAGAGCATGTTTACTGCCACGTAAACGCACCAAAATCATTTTCTCTAACTATTTGTCGTCGCTGTCTGCCCATTACTCACAGTTGTACATGCATCGAGTAGTATAACTGCCTTTTTGAAGAGCAAAACCACGTGGATAGCGAGAAAATATTCCAGTTATTAAAGTACTCTAAAACATCAAAATTTACTTATGATTTATTCTTAAAAACTATAACAAATTCGCAGCAAAACAATGGTTATATATATATATATATATATATATATATAATATTTATAAGTATAATCATCTAACAAGATACATCTATTTTATAACAAAATCATAAATTATAAAATTATTTATATTTACATAATAAATCAAAACGCAGTTACAAAAAGAAAAGAAAAAATCAAAACGCATAACACACTGGTCCTTGGAAAAGAAAATTGACATATATTAGGACATATATATCCTTAAACTATATATCATTCATAAGCTATAATACCAAGATTATAAATCCTGTTATATTATGTATTTCATAGCTGACACGTACCTATAATATAATATCATCTCTACATTAATAACGACTACTTCTCTTCTTTCCCTCTGGCATCATCTGCGGCGTCTATTATACATTCACGACGGCGGCGGTCCCTTAACGCTCCCCACGCATGCATTGAAAGATGGAGTTTTTTCCCGGCCAGTAAAAAATCCGCGGCTTGCATCGGCGCCAGAGTCTCTATGATCTTACTCAAAGTATATACCCTCAGATTATCGGCCTCGGCCAATAAAGTGGCCATAGCTTCTTCTTGCTTGTCAAGAGCTTGATCTACCGCCAAGTTAGGCTCTCCGACGTGCTCCTCCGCGTAAGCCACCGTGGAGATGGGAATATCAGCCGCGTCTTCTTGCAGACTGGAAACTTTCTTGGTCATCTTCTCTTCTTCGTCTATGATCTTCACATGCAAGACGTTTATCTTTGCCAGCTGCTCCGCCGTTAGATCGCTGAGTGATGCGCCACCACTACCTGTTGAATCAAACCGATTTGAACTAAATTCAACTCTAAAATTCTTAGACCAAAAAACAAAATTTTAAATTGAAACCAAACTGAATCCAGGACCAGCCGGATCTGGGATTTTAATGGACAATACACATTTTAAAGTTAATTTAAAAGAGACAATAACAAAGCCATAATAACTTTTTAAATAACTTTTTAAATTTTGGACTCAAAACAAATGTTTTATCCGGATGTTTGGAATCGGCGCTGACCAAACTAGTTAAGAAGTGAAATCCCAAATAACTGATAATGTCCAAACCCTTAATTACCTGAAGTATCGTAACCATCGACGTTGCGGAGAAACTGAATCACACGGATCTCAGTTTGGGATCCACACAGAGCATAAACAAGCCTAAAGAAAGAAGATGGTCTGCAGCCACCCATCCAAATCAGAGCGTTCTCCAAAGGAGTGTTCCACGACGGCGCATAATAGTTGGAGCTGCATCGATGTGAGAGATTAGCTCTTTTTCCTGCGTAATCTTTGAAGTCCCCAATGATCTTTTGTGTTAATTCACGGAGATTCTTATCATCAGCGGCAGCGTCGGCTGTGCCTTCGTGAGATCTTCGTTGAGCTAAGGCTTGTTTAAGGTCAAGGACGCGTTGGGATTGTAAGCTCATCCACCCGTGATAACAGCTATCTTGAGCTTGTTCGATGTTCTTCCCTTTGTCCTCCATTTTCTGTATTAGAAGTAATAATATTATTGGTTATCTTTTCTAGGAAGTGTTTGTGTGTTTATGTTTCCATTTCGAGGGGGTTGGGTTATATATAACGTTATAATTCTTCAAGATAATGCAAGTGTCATTTATTCTCTCATTAAACGCATTTTTTGAGATTAATGGGTACATTTTCGATCCAGTAACTTTTTTTTCCGATCCAGTAACTAATTTAAAACTAAGGGTCCAACTGGTGACCAAAAAATGAAGATGAATAATGCATTTTTTGAGATTCTTTAAAAAATTACCATTTATAAGGAATAGTTTTTTCTTCTTGTTCCCTACCATTCTTTTTTTTGTAGAGAAATAAAGAACAAAATCATTCTTTATCAAATTTGGTATGGAACAACCTTTCCTTTTTATTCCTGTAATTTTATTCCTCATTGTTCTTTTCCTATTCGTTCTTCATGTTTTTAAAGTGGTCACCAGTTGGACCCTAAATCAGAAAACTATTTAAAAAGTTGAAAGTGTGATATAGTTCGAGCAGAGAAATATATAACCAGAACCGGACATTTTTAAAGAATATATTCATACTACAAAATATTTAAGGCAAATAGATATCTTATACACATTTTTACGAAAAGGTTAATTACACACATTCTGTGAACGAGTATCGGAAGTTGGAAGACAACCTAATGTTGCCCCTTTTTTGTATGCAAAAAAGTTGGGAGATACTTGCTTTTCTTGAAAAAATGCATGCATTACGTGTATGCGCTAACAGAGAATGCAACTTATCGCCCCAAGAATAGCTAATTTGCCGATGATGAAGAAGAATATACAGCCAAGTTTAATCAAAATAATGGCAAATTAAACTTGGCTGTATATTCTTCTTCATCATCGGGAAAAATGGAAAGTGAAAACCCTTTCATCTAAGTAACGAAAGCCGACAAACTCTCTCCAAATCCAAAACAAGGATATGTATATTTATATTGGCCCGGAAACAACAAAGTAAACAATTATTCAGATAAAAGTATGTTATGGTTCGTTTTTTTTAATTCAACTTTATTCACCTTTCTTCTGCGTTCTAAATTTATGGTTCGTTACGTTCTAAATTTAATACTTACGCCAGAAGAAAACATGAAATTAGTTCACGGATCAGAAATTCAGAATGGTATAGAATGTTCCAAGTGGCAACTTTGCCTCTTCAAAGAGGAAATAAAGTTTTAGAAGATATTTATCTTTTTTATGTAAATAAAGACTGCCATAATATTCACTGATAATAGTTCTTATAAATACTATAATTACAATTTTCAGCATAGCCGCTTATGTAATAATTTATGTTCTATAGTTCTATATGATCAATATTGTAATTTCGATTTAGTTTAATAACTTTTTGTCGACCAAAAACACTATAATTACAATAGATCAGATTCTTTCGATAAAAAGATATCTGATTGTACAAAATTTCAAAATATGTGTTTCCGAAAATATATATTCTCGTAGGGGACTTTATAATCAGTTATTTTCAAGAGTTTTCTTCAAGAAGAGGACTTATTTCCAACATATTCTACACCTCTTTTAATAAAATGTTATCTTGTATGTTACTTTGTAACCAGTTTTAAAAATTTTGTTTTATTTTTTCGTTTTTTCCAACCTGGGGTTTTTAAAGAGGTGTAGAATATATGTTAGAAATAAGTCTTATTCTCGAAGAAATCTCTTGAAAATAACTTACATATTAATTTTAAGAAGCATGACTTATGATCCCCGATTAATAACATATAGTATTGACAAAAAAATATAACGTAAGAGTAAAAAAAAACTATTCAAAAGCTTTAGTAAAAAAACTATTCAAAAGCATCAAATGAAAAAGGCATATGATAAAATGGGAACTTGAGAGAGGGGTATGAGTTTTTTTTTTTTTTTTGTCAACAGGGGTATGAGTTTCTAAATAAGAAAATCGAAGGAAAATAACGGAAAACCAAAGATTAATAAATTATTCTCTTTTTTTTTTGTAACTTGGCTTAATTATTCTCTTTTCTCAAAACAGAAATCATTTTCAGCGACATAATTGGTTAATTTTGTATGTAAGCAGCGAATCTAGACACGTATGCGAAGTACTGACACGTGGTCCGGGTGTCTCTTTCTCGTATGACGTGTTTAAAACAAGAGTACGTGACGCTTGTCGTTTTCTGTCTGTGACTATGGCTGTACTGTACTCTGTAGACTCAGGTTATGAAATTCTTGGACAAAGGGCTTTCATTTTTCTTCTTCACCGCATGTCGAAACGTTTCATGCGTCACTTGCTCTGATTTTAACCGACCACGTGCGATAACACATAAGAGACCAACTTGTATCTCATATATATCCTCGAGACGATGATAGAACGTCTATTTGTAAGCGTATATGATCTTTACCCTTCAGAACCGGTTTGATCTTAGACCAACTCCAACAGGACATCAAATTTAATCTAATCTTATCTCCAATAAAACTTCAAAAATGATATCACTCCACCAAATTTGGTGTAAAGCGAGGCGTTCCCGTTGGTCCTAAGGGTCGCGGATTCGATCCTCCCCCTCAGATTTGCCTAAGTGATTGGTCAGACAATTGGATATCTAATTCCCATAGTAACAAATGGGCTGTCTCGCGCCGAGGGATTAGTTCCTTGGGGGGATTGACTGGGCCTAGGCCCGGGAACCTCCGAGATTAAGCAAAAAAAAAAAAAAATTTGGTGTAAAGTGTGGTGTAATTTGTCTCACCAAATATATAATATACGTATTTTATTACTTTTTATTTAATTTTCTAGTCAACTATTTAGTTTAATTTGTAACCAAACATAAATTTCATGTATTATTCATTTTTATTTTATTTTTATTTTAGTCAAGTAAAAAATCTCTAATTGATTATTATCAATTTTGTATTGTAAAAAGTAAAACACTAGCAGTTTTATATTTATTTTTATTTTCAAGTAAGAATCATTAAATAATTATTATCATTTATTTTAGGGTCTTTATCAGATTATTTTAAATTTTGATTTAATGGTAATTAATTAAAACTTTATGTAATATTATTGAGTTCACCAAACTAAAATATGTTTTTTATCTTTTATATTTTATAATATAGTTAAAATTGTATTACTAACTGATAAAAAAATTACTAATAAATATATTATTTTGTAATTTTAATATAATATTTTATATAAAATAAATACAAAAGGTATTATATTATTAAATAAAAATAAAAATTTAAATAAAATTTTAAACAGAAAATTATAAACTTAACAAACATAACATCTAAATATGATAAAACAACTATTTATCAATTAAAATAATAAAAATAAAAATATTACTAAAAGTCTAAAACTAAAAATATTAAATAATATTTAATATTATTTTTTGTGTATTTGATGTTGTGGTTAGAGATGACCAAAAAATTAGGACATTAAAACACAAAATTTGATGTACTTTCAACAGCAAATTTAGTTTCATGGTTAGAAATGTCCATATTTATTAGTTAATTAAACAAGATTTAATTTGGTGTAACTTCAATATTAAATTTAATGTCGCTGGTTATGTCCATAATCAGTCCGGGCTCTAACCCATGGCAACATGGGCAATTGCCATAGGTCCATGAGTCTAATTTTTGTGTGTGTGTTATTTTACTAATTATATAGGTCTATTTTATTTGTTAAATTATTAATTAGTTGGTGAAATTACAATAAAAAATCTATAATTAACTAAACATAATTTAGAAACAATAAAAACAAAAAAAAATATTAACAAAACCTAATTTACACACAAAAACTCATTTTAAACTTTTTTCTTTGAATGCCACAATTTTTTTGCTTTAATTTAAGGAAATACAATAGATAAATTTTGAAAAAAAAAATTATAAATGGGTCTTTAATTTATATTTTGCCTAAGACAAACAAATTTTTTAAGACGGCACTGTCCATAATAATTAGTTAAACACGACTTACGTACTAATTCCGTATACTTATCGTCAATGAATGTTTTAAGTAAATGTGACACTATCATACATGAGCGGTGTTGCCACAGTGACCCGGTGATATGACACCGAAACGAGACTCTGCGTCACATGAAAGATTAAAAATCGGCCCTATGACCAAAAATAAGTAAATGCCATATATAATATAAGAATAAATATTATATGACCAAGTGAGAGAAGTTTTTATGTACAAAGATCCTCAATGCTCATGAGAACAAAGCCAATTAAGAAAACTCATTTGTTGCAGTGACACAAAAAAAAGGAAGAATAAAGAGATTTTAGAACATGAGCATTGAGGATTTTTTTTTTCATCTGGAATTTTATTAATAACATTTTAAAGGAGATTAAAGGATCATACATAAAATCCAAAGACCAAACTAAACCGGCGATTGAAAGACACACCAATCTCGGAGACACAAGCTGGCGGTTGAAAGTGTAACCCCAGAGTCAAACTAGAACAAAGAAGTCTGAGACAAAAGACATAACCTAAACAGAGTAAAGACATAACATAAACTAAAAACCCTAGATGAAAATTATTACCGATCAAAAGAAAAGAAACCAGCCTGTTGGCCAAAGAAAACCGTAGCTGTAATATTATTTCCTCCAAATCCAACTTAAACTCGCCATTGACTTTTGAAGGGACTCTCCACGCGCCTCATACGCGCCTCCAAACTCCGGCAAGGCTAAACGAAACCTTCCGCACACCAACCTTCTCAATACAGCCGGTAAGCTTAGACCAACCACCACTAATCACAGATCTGAAGAGATCCGTGTCGGCGGAGTCCGATTTCATCTTCTCCGCTCAATCTATGGAACTGAAGCTAAAGACCAGATCTGAATACATCTCGAGAGACAAAAGACCTTAACCCATAAAGAAAAGAAGCCCACCTTCTCACAGTACAAACGACACAACCGTTGTCGATCGGAGAAGGTGAGAGACGACAACCCCTTTTCTCTTCCTCTGTGTTTTCCCTCTAGTTTTTTTCTTTTAACACTTGGCTTAGGCATTGAGGATCTATAACATAGTTTTTCATAATTAAATATAAATAAATAATGAAAAGTAAGAGAAAATTGGTAGAATGATTCTTTTCTGAGAAAATTCATATTATCTGAAAAACCTATTCTCCATATTTTTTTTTATTTTTATTTTTAAAAAACTTATTCTCCACATCTCATTTATATTATTAATTATTTTTTAAAAATAAAGAAATAATCGTTACATAATTAGATATTGATATTTTAAATTTTAAAATTTTGTTGGCTCATAAAACTCTATCTTACATACAAATGAAAAGATTATTTAATGGTTTAAAAGACTGAATTAGTAGTTACAAACAACTTTTTACCACAAAATACGTACAAATATACGTGATACAGGTATAAGTATACAATTATACAAACACATCGTTATGTTATCTGGATCCAAATACACTATCAAAAGCAACCAATAAACAAATTTAGTATGATGAATTAAGAAAATAACAACTTTTTAACATTTTTAAATTTCACTGTGAAGAAAGAGAGAGAGAGAGAAAGAGCGTGAACCTCTGACACATGTGGTAACTCGAAGACTGAGAGAGAGGAGAGAGAATCATTCTTCAGGTTATGTAGCTTCAGAGGATAAGATCTCAAGTTCCGCCCACCAAAGGGGAGAGAGTCTCGGTGTAGCTTGTTCTGGAGAAATGTTGATTACTTGTTTCAGTTGTTCAACAACATCTTTCATTGTAGGTCGTTGACTTTGGTCATTTCTCAGACAATGCCTTGCCACATCACAGATCACTTCAAGGTCCTCTTCTTTAAACGTTGTTAATGTAGGATCAATCATATCTTTCAAATGATCACTCTCCAGATACTTAGATGCCTATAAAAAAACATAAAAGTGTTATATTAGTAACGTAAATATCAGAAAGCGGATTTTTATTTTGATTTTTTTAGTTCTACCCATTTCAGGATTGATCCTTCTTCATCTGATTCTGAGAGCCTTCCAGAAATAATCTCAAGCATTAATACTCCAAAGCTATAGACATCAGTCTCTGGTTCAGCTGGTAATGGCAATAAAGATTGATCTAAATCACCACTCATTGGTTTCCTCGATTTAAGCCCGGTTTGTGAACTGAAAGCAACCTCTCCGACCTGCAAAAATAATAGCTTTTATAGGTAATGAATCAATACCACCATTGAAATAGTTCTCCGGCCATTACAAGAAAACCACCAAAACAGTTTCCTTGTAAAGCAAGTAACCTTTGCTGCGTAATCATCGGTTAAGTAGATTCTTGACGAGACTAGTTTAGAATGCGCGATTGGTGGATTAAGCTCGTGCATATATTGCAGACAATAAGCAGTTCCCATTATTATCCTCATCCTCGCGTTCCAGTCAAGATGCTCCATTTCCTTATCTGATCAAGAAGACAAAGAAGATAGGGCTGATGATAATAATAAACTAAAATAATCTTGATATGAAGGCATACTAAGATGTTTATTACCGTGCAAATGTTCGAAAAGAGTTCCATTTGGAGCATATTCAAAAACCATCATCCTATTAAATGGTTCAGCTTCTTCACAGTATCCAATTAGATTCACAAAGTTCTTGTGGTTAACTCTTGACATTGTATCAATCTGAAAATTTGAGTTCTCCAAAAGTCAATTCAATATTCTTGAAAAAGGCGAAAGAAATTAAATGAATCTTTAGAGTTTGTTACCTTTCTGCGATAAGTCATTTCCATAGCTCGTGTCCATTCTCTAGTTTCCAAAACAGCGGTTGAAGCAACAGCAATCTCAACACCACTTGACAATGTTCCTTTATAGACAGTGTACCCATCAAATGCTTCAATAATATTACTGAAATCTTCACAAGCTGTTTCTAGTTCAGACCGGTTTAGCTTCGGTACACCTGAAAAATTATTTCTCACATTATGTCAAACCAAAAACAGAACCAAATAAAAAGTTTTAAGACCATTTTTCTTACCAGTAACAAAAGCTTTCTGTAACTGTCCACTTAAACCAGTCTTCCATGGACCTATACTCTTGACAGCTCTTTTCCGGCAGAAGAATATGACCCATATTACTATCAGCACCCCTACAAACGCAGCGACGCCAATAACAACATACAACCAAACAGCAGTTGACCCTTTTGTTTCTTCTTCAAATTGCCTTGGAGGGTCAGAGCTTGTGTTGTTGTTGTACTCAGCTGTTGGAGGAAGAGAAGGAGGGATCAATGGAGGTATCCTCTTCTTTGCAGTGGTTAACGCGGGAAAAGACCCGCTGCTTCGAGGAAACACTATGGTTATAGTATCAGGAGAAGGACTAGGAGCATCAGGGGCAGGCATAGCTGCTAAATTATTTGTTCCCTCTAGTAACTCACGCCTTTTGAGAACACTACTTTCATTCTGTAAAGAACCTGAAAAAGGAACACAGTTAGTTTGAATAAGCTTCAAGTTTCAGCCGTTATCTTTTGTGCTTACTTGGGGGATAATTCATGTCATAGTTCTTCCCTTGAAGTTCCCTTTGAAGCCTGAAGAGACATAAACATAGAAAATCAGTAACACAAAGGATAAATATATAAATTTTTTTTTGATCAAATACAAATATAACCACAATGAATTTATATTTTTGTCAAAATAAAAATGTATTTGTGTACATTCTTGAAGTTGCTTTAATTCGCAATACGAAAGCTTTTGCTTTGTTTAGTCTTAACAATCTTCTCCTTGAAAAGCTGTTAAAATGGATTAAAAAAACTTGAGAAATGAGAACATTGTGCAAAGATTTCACCATCTTAACATATGTAATGCAAAAAAGGTGATCACCAGTATCCAAGTTTTCTATTGACGCAGTCGAAGACAGCATTGGAAGCAGAAGACAGCTCATTATGCTTGTTTAACGGGACTTTATATAGCGATTGAAGTCTCAGGAACTTTATCTTCATAAACCCCGCAAATTTGTTACCAGAAAGCAACCTGAATCCACCAAAAAGTCAACGTTATTTGGTTTAGTCATAACACATTGATTTAGTTTAATAAATCCTTTTAACTCACAAGTTCTCTGGTGTCAACTTTTTGTTTAGCTCAGGTGGAACTACTCCGATTAGCTTATTATCTCGTAAATCCAACAACTTCAGTTTTGGTAAAGTCCCAAATTCTTTAGGAATTTCACCAAAGAAATTGTTCTTGGATAGTACTCTATAAAAAAGAACAGAAAAACAAATAAGAACTAGTTTCTGGTTCTCATATTTTTTCAAGATACAGAGCAAAAAGGTAAGTTAAAAACCCCTTACAGAGATGTTAATTCACTTAATTGACTAAGCTCAGGAGCTAAAGTTCCTCCCAAAGAACATCCACTAAGATTGCTACATAACAAAACCAAAATATTCATCAGAATTCAGGAATTGCTATAAGAATCACAAAGACATAATCTAAAAAACAGGAACTTACACCATCTGGACTTTATTGCCGACACACGTTACACCAAACCAAGAACACATATGATCATCAGAAACATTCCAATTCGCAAGAGTTCCATGAGGATCAGAGTCCACTCTTTCCAGGAATTTCAACAGCACAAATCCTACAACATTTTAAAAACTCTTCAATAAAAATTTCAAAAAGAAGACGAAACTGTTAAAACATTGAGAATTACCTTCGGAGTCGAGGGATAACGAGGAACGAGACTGAAGGGTAATGATTAAGAACATGAAGCAAGAGAATTGAAATCCAATAGGATTCCATCGACAACCCATTTTGGCTATACAAAATAGCCAGATTTTTTTTTCTAATGAACAAATAAAGGAATAATAAAAATATTCCAAACTTTACAGAATCCTCGGCAAGAGGAGAACGACGAGGTTGGTGACTGAATAATGAGGGTCTCTCATTGTTTGCACAAAACCCTAATCATCAAAAAGTGTTTATTTCCAATAAAATTAACAACTCGTTCTCTTCTTCTCTTCAATCTTTTTAAATACCTGTAAAAAAGCCAACAAGAAACAAAAATAAAAACTTGAACAAAAATGTATGAAACAATTGACAAAAATGTATGAAAAGATTGACAAAAAAGTATGAAAGAATCATTATTTTTAGAAAAGAAATAAGAATAACCCTCTTGAAGAAGCAATGTGAAGAAAACATGGAACCCACAAAATATTCCATAAACATTACAGATTACGTACACAAAACCAAACAAATGATAAGGAAAAACCAATTTACCTTGAAGAAGAAACTTCTTAACGAAGAAATGCTAGGGTTTGAGAAATCAATCACTTAAAAATACCCCCACAATGCGAAAATGATTTCTTAAAAACTAAAAAAAATAGGTAGAATTTAATATAATAGATATTGAATTATATTGTATGATTCGTTCTTGAACTTGCCCTCGTTTTTGCAGGATGATGATGATGATCTCAGAGTTTTCTCTCTTCGACCATCTTTGGTCTCTCCAGGGCCAAAGGGTGGTGGGTTCTCTCTCTTCTTCCTCCCCCTTTCCTTTCTCTTCTTCTCTCTCTTTGAGAATCTTTTTTTTTTCCTATTTTCTATTTCTTTTTTAACAATTTTCCCCCACAAAACTGCCTCTGTTTTTTCTTTCTTCTTCTTGAAATTTTCCTTTAATGAGTAAGTCCTATTAACTTGCTTTAGGCTTTTCATAATTATAGAAATGTGTGTACGCATAAATATAATTATTGACATCATGTTTCCATAAAATTAGAAGAAAAAAAATCATTCCCAAAGTTAAGCAAAAATAAAAATAAATCATTCATTTTGCGTTTGTTCCTGCCCGTTGATCAAGTAAACATATATATGTCGGGAAATATTACTAGAAAAATGATCAAGAACTATCTATTATGGTTAAAAAGCCCTTTTGTCATTATGGTTCATATGGGTCCTGCTATCTTCAAACTAGTATTATATTATTTTTTGGAGCTATTTTATTTTCATCTTATCAAACGTTGACTTAGGACTACGTGCGTGCCAGAGGCTCATATGATCCAGGAAGTCAATTAATTGGCACCGTTGGATTGCTCCTTAATGTGACCAACGGTTAGAAGTTTAGTGACCTGGCATATATAGTGAACGCAGTTCCTAACGTGGATGATACTTAATTGTAATTCATGCCAGCAACTACTTTTTTGGGTTAATTTTTTAATTTGCTAGTCAACCTTAGTAATTTTCTCTATAAAGTAATTTACGGTTTAATTAAATAATTAAAATATTAAATACTGGTGCTGTTAGTTGAAATTAAAGTTGGACAATTTATCAATGAAATTTGATTTGATTCGTTATTCGTTTTAATTTGATTCGAAAAATTTAGATATCTACAAGTTTCTAGAACAAAATAAATATATGTTTAAAATAAAACAAATCAAAAATATTAAAAACTTCAGGATCAAATATCTGATACGCTCAGCTTTTTATACAAATAGAAGGACATATACACTTACACAAAGAAGTATTTTATATAATTATTATTTTAAAATATAATTTTAATAGTTTCAATTACAAAATTAATGATAAAATTATTAAATTAAGAAATAAATAGAAAAGTTAGATACAAAAAAATATTTGTAAAGTTTTATGTTTTATAAGAAAAATAATCAAATTTAAAAATTATGGAGCATATAGTTACTAATTTTTACTTTTGCTTTATATTATGTATAAGGATATTTTTTGAAAATAAACTTGTATAGTTTTAAGAAAAAAGTTATTTGTATTGAACAAAGTAGACAGTGATATCCGTAAATATCTGTACATATCTATAAATATTCGCAAATATCTATTAATTTTTTTTGGATATAAAAAAATTGAATATCCGGTATTTTTTAAACAAATCAAATCGTAAAGTCAGATATCAGATATCAGAAAAGTCACAAATAATAGAATTTACAGTAAATTTGAATGATTGGCCTTTTGCTCTTGGGTTGGCGATCTATTTACCCACAAAAATTATCATATAGCATCAGATCTCTATTAAACTATGACTTCATTCTAAATATCTACGAACTGGAAATTGCAAACTTATTTCTCCCTTAATCAATAGTTCAAAACTTAAGTACTTGCAAATGATGATTTTAATTGGTTTACTCTTCACCAAACAGTTTAAAATCAGTTAAACCAAAATTTTAAACCAATTATACAAAGGGGTTTTGCAACCAAAATTAAAAAAACAAAACAAAGATACATCGCCAATGAAAACTGATAAAAAAGTTCTACTAAATTTGGATTTTGGTTTCGCTTAACTGATTTTAAGATGTTTGGTTAAGAGTAAACCAATTAAAACCACCGTAGGGTAATTAAATTTCAAACTATTGATTCAGAAAAAAATAAGTTTGTAATTTTCAATTAGTAAGGATCTAGGATGAGGGCATAGTTTGATGAAGATTTGCTGTTATATGATAGTTTTTGAGGGTAAATAGATCGTCAACCCTTTCTCCTTTAGTAAGAATTGTTTGGGATTCATTGGACTTCATTTAGAATTAACCAGAATTTATTAGATTAATTATTAGTTGGGTTTTTTTTACCAACTTATATATTATTATTCAACAAAGATCTTTATACATTAAAACCCAACCAGCAAACAAAGCCCAAAACATACAAACCCTAACCAACATAAAACATAAACAAAGGTCCAACAACGGTCTAGATACCAGACACATCATATGTATTTTCGGTGACGAGACTCGTTGACGTGTTGCCCACAAGAGAAGGAAGAAACACGTGTTAGAAGCAGCCTCCACCATCTTTCCCGATCTGAACTTCGACACCGGAACCTACCGGAGACACTACTCCGATCACAGAACCCACCAGATTCATCGCATGAGTTTTAACTAATGGAGAACCTCAATCGACTGTAATTGAGAACTCATCCAATCTCACGCCTCACAGAGAGAAGAGAAGCTTTACACATATCGGAATCACCACCATCATAGAGATTCAATCATAACAGATTCGAAATCTCCTCCGCATCAACAATCACCAACCACAAAGAAACATAATCTTCTCCCAGATCGAGAATTTTTTTCTGTAGAAACAGAACGCCGACTTCACCTCGAAGAAGGAATCGAAGTCGGAAACAAAAGACGGTCGCTATTACCGAAGGATAAAGTGATAGCGCCAGAGTCAGAAGCCAGACACCCGATGCAAACGATTGCCATCGTTGCTGGAGAGAAAACCGAAACTAAACTACAGAAACACCGGAAACGAAAGAAAAAAAAGCAAGACAAGCTATCCCGACGGTGCCGCCTAGGGCACGCCACCGCCGGAAGACCACATGCACCTGCCGGAAACTATTAACTTGAAGAGAGAAAATAGAGAGTTTCTAAAAAAAGCTATATTATCGTAACTTTGTTTGGCTTAATTATTAGTTGGTTTTAAGAGAGGCTTCGTAATTTTTAGCCCAATAAAATTTATTAAAAAGTATAACGTTTTTTTTTCACAAATTCAAAATTATTTTAGAACAAAATTATTTATTTGATATGATAGTTAAAATAAATAACTAGTATTAGTACAAGTTTCAATTTTAACTAAAGGACAACACTAGAATATTTACTATATGATGTACTAATTTTATGTGCATACGTTTTATATAACTACTAGTGTTCACCCCCGTGCTATGCACGGAAATAATATTTGTTTTCATTTAAATATATAAATATATATACCAT
>OVBX01002655.1:6195-19381 GCA_900406325.1 Erucastrum elatum | reverse complement strand
TCAAATAAAAAATGATTACCTTTCTATAACCAAATACTAAAAGACAATAAAATATTCACCATGCAATTTGGTATAGTGGCGATTCATTCATATAAATACTCTGCCAGATAAGCTTAGTAATAACAAAAATACAAAAACAATAATTAAAATATCGTCTAACGTCTTTTTTTTTGAACGACCACCTAACGTCAAAACAATAATAAAACATAAAAAAACCCATTTCAAAAAACAAAACGCACCATTTTTGGCTCTGGCGATTTTTTAGACGATTAGGGTTCTGTCTCGCGTGAAAGTGGGGATCTCGTCGGCGCCGTCTACGGAGGCTCCGATGGTCGATGATGATGGTTCGTAAGAGGAAGCTCCGCTCTCTCCGTTGAAAGGGGTGGCTTCGGTTTCTGGTGTGCAGTCAGTTGGTTTGAAGGTGATTGAAGTTGGTTCAGTTGGGGAGATCGCGGTTTTTCTTGATTCGGCAAAGGTTCCAATCTCAGGTCCTCGGGGGTCTTGGGTAGGAGCAGTTCAGGGTAACAAAGTCCTAAAGAAGTATGAAGTTTAAGTTTCTATGAAGGATGGCATTGGCTCAGCAGTGGTTCCGGATGAGATATCGATGGCTGAGCCGCTGTGGGAGGATTTCCTCATAGGCAAATTCCTCAACTCTGCTCCGCACATAGCAAAGATCCATGCCATTGTGAACAAAATATGGGCTCTAAACGATAAGTCTCAAAAAATTGAAGTCTACGAGGTGAACTCCACTACAATGAAGTTTCGGATCCCAAATCTAGCAGATCGTAATTGGATTATCCGCCGAGGGATGTGGAATCTGGCAGGTATCCCGGTTGTGGTAACAAAATGGTCTCCGGTGAAAGAAAAAGAGAAGCTTCAGTCCATCCCGATGTGGGTCCATCTAAAAAAGGTGCCACTTGATATGTTTTCGTGGAAAGGTCTAAGCTTTGTGTCTAGCCCTGTTGGTACCCCGGTGAGACTTCACCCGGAGACTGCTCAGTGTTTGGACTTGGAGGAAGCGAAGATATTCGTAAATGTTGATTTGACGAAGGATCTTCCGCAAAAAATGAATTTCAATATTAAGGGAAAAGAGTTTTTGGTGGAGTACTCGTATCCCAGACTGCCTACCAAATGTTCTTCGTGTGAGAAATAGGGTCACTCCGCAAAAGTTTGTCCTAACTTTCAGACTAAGGAAGCAGGAGAACAAGGGGTCCAGGAGGAAATTGGTAATCCGGAAGACGTAGTAGATTGTGGAGTTTCTAGTTCTGTTGTTTCCGTTGCTGAGGAGTCACTGAGGCTGCTGTTAAAGGAGTTTCTGAAAATGTGGTTTCTGAGTCTGTTGCTGTGAAAGTTTCTGGAACTGCTGATGAGGGAGTCTCTGAGACTGCTGTTCAAGGGGTTACTGAGTCTGCTGTTGTGGGTTTTTCTGCGACAGCTGCTGAGGGGGTCACTGCATCTGCTGTTGTGGGAATCTCTGCATCTACCGCTGAGGGGATTTCTGAGGCTGTTGGTAAGGAATTTTTTGAGTCTGCTGGTTCTGATGCTGAGGGCTTAGAGCATGGAAGTCAGAGCAGGGTTTTGATCGATTCTGAGCTATCAGAAAGGTTGGTGATAGATGGAAAGTGTGATGCAGAGTCTGTTTCAGAGGAAGTCTCAGAGGTTGCAGACAAAGAGTGGTTTGCTGTCTCTCCAGGAAAGTCGAGCCGCTCCCCAAAACCTGAAAGCAGTAATTTAAAGTTTGGTCAAGTCGCTTTACTCACCAAATCAAGATTCTCGGTTCTCAGTGAGGAAGAGGAAGGAGAAATTGTAGAAAATGATCACGGAAAAGAAGAGGTTCAGAATGAGGGAGTATCCTTGAAATCTACTGAGAGAGCAAAGGAGAAGGGAGCAAAGGAGAAGGAAGTTATTCCCCCCCCCCCCTGTCAGTCTCTGCCTCGAGATTCAAAACTAAAGCATAAAGTTCTAGGAGATAAGTCTGTTCAGAAAGCGCAAGACGCGAGTCTTAGCGATCTGAATAAAAAGAAATCTCGATTCCACTAATGTCTGGTTTCTTTTGGAATATTCGAGGCTTTAACAAGCGCTCTAAGCATAAAGCTGTAAAGGATTGGGTTAAGAAGTGTGGTTTTCTTTTTGATTGTTTGATTGAAACTCGGGTGAAAGAAAATAAAGCAAGGATTATTTTAGAGAATGCTTTTCCTGGTTGGTCTGTTATCACCAACTACGATCATCATCGTCTGGGTAGGCTCTGGATACTTTGGAGTCCGAAGGTGAGAGTCACTCCTTTTTTTCAGAGCGCACATATGGTCACTGTCTCAATACTGTTGGAGGGAATGGTGGAAGAAATTTTCTGTTCGTTTGTGTATGGTTTTAACCTGGAAGAGGAAAGGAAAGAGCTTTGGAGAGACATCAAGTCACACCAAGCCTTGGTTAGTTTTGGGAGATTTTAATGAAATTTTGAATGGGTCGGAGCATTCAAATTTTGATTCAGTTTTGGGCACCTCTGGAATGAGAGATTTCAGTGAAGTGGTTAATTAATGCTCCCTGGTTGATATGTCTTTTCAGGGTCCTACTTTCACCTGGAGCAACAAAAGAGATAATGATATAATTTGCAAGAAGTTAGACCGCTCTCTGATAAATGATGAGTGGATGCGATTACTCCTGCAGTCCTACTGTGTTTTCGAAGCATGTGGATGCTCGGATCATCAACGCTGCAGAATTTTGATCAAAGCAGAGAGTATGAAACCTATGAAACCTTTCAAATTTGTGAAGGCGATAACAAAGATGCCAGAGTTCATGCCGCTGGTGGATAATTTTTGGTCGCAAACCGAACCCCTGTTTAATTCTACCTCTGCTCAGGCTTTCCAAAAAGCTAAAAGCCCTCAAGCCTCTAATTCGTCGTCTGAGTAGAGAAAAAATAGGAGACATCTCAAAAAAGACTAAGGAAGCTTATGTCAAACTTTGCGAGCTCCTGACAAAGACTCTTGAGGTTCCCTCCCAAGCCAACATGGAGGCGAAATCTGTTGCTCAAGTGAGATGGTCTCACCTCTCTACTCTAGAAGAAAGGGTTCTTAGGCAAAAAGCTAAAATTCACTGGTTGGAAGTTGGTGATGGTAACAACACTACCTTTCATCGTGCTGCAAAGGTTCGGGAAATCAGGAATTCTATAAGAGAAATCAAACGTGATGATGGCACTGTTGCAGAGACGCAAGAAGAGATTAAAGCTGAGGCTGTGGATTATTTTTCGGGTTTTCTGACCCATACTCCTGAGGATTATTGTGGAGCTAATCGAGATGATCTCAAGGAGCTGTTGAATTTTGAGTGTTCTGAGGAAAATTCAAATATGTTAATTGAAGGGGTTTCTGCAGAGTGGATTCGGAAAGTCTTGTTTAGTATGGCAGCAGATAAATCTCCGGGTCCAGACGGTTACAATGCTGAGTTCTTTCGAGCTACTTGGAGAATCACAGGAAGAGATTTTGTTCAGGCAGTGCAGTCTTTCTTTGATAAGGGTTTTCTTCCAAAAGGGATTAACTCTACTATACTGGCGCTTATTCCCAAGAAAGATGAAGCAGTTTATATTAAAGACTATAGACCAATTTCGTGCTGCATTGTTATTTATAAGGTGATCTCCAAGATCCTGGCAAATCGTTTGAAGAAAATTCTGCCATCTTTCATCTCCTTAAATCAATCGGCCTTTGTGAAAGACATGCTCCTCATGGAAAATGTACTTTTGGCATCAGAACTCATAAAGAACTATCACAAAGATTCTGTGATAGCTAGATGCGCAGTCAAATTGACATTTCCAAGGCCTTCGATTCAGCACAATGGCCATTCTTGATCTCTGTTCTTGAGACTATGGATATTCCTGCGAAGTTTATTCTTTGAATTCGAAAATGCATCGAGCTTGCATCCTTCTCTATTCAGATCAATGGAGAACTAGCTGGCTATTTTAACCGTAAAAAAGGGTTGAGGCAAGGCTGCTCGCTGTCCCCTTTTCTGTTTGTTATCTGCATGCAAGTCTTATCTAAGCTTCTGGATAAAGCTGCTTTGGAGAGGCGTATAGGTTTCCATCCTTATTGCAAGGAGCTCAAAATCACGCACCTCTGTTTCGCAGATGACGTTCTAGTTTTTTCAGATGGTAAGAAGAGCTCAATAGAAGGCATCTTGGCGGTTTTTAATGATTTCGCAAAGATTTCGGGCCTGAGTATCAGTCTGGAAAAATCTACATTGTTTCTAGCAGGTGTTACAGAGTCAGACAGTGTAGAAATATTGGATCAGTTCCCATTTGAAGTTGGCTCTCTCCCAATTAGATATTTGGGGCTTCCCTTACTATCAAAGAAGATGTCTATAGCTGATTATGCTCCCTTGATTGCGAGAATCAGAGCAAAAATTAATACTTGGACTGCGCGTCACCTCTCTTTTGCAGGAAGATTGCAGCTAATAGGCTCAGTTCTTTATAGTGTAACAAACTTCTGGATGCCTGCTTTCCTCATCCCGAAGATGTGTATTCAGGAAATAAACAGTCTCTGCTCAGCGTTTTTATGGTCCGGGCCGGTGATGTCTACCCAAAAAGCGAAAGTGGCTTGGGCAGATGTCTGTTCTCCAAAAGATGAAGGTGGGTTAGGACTGAGATCTCTTGAGGAGGTTAATAGAGTTGCTGGTCTGAAATTAATTTGGCGCATTCTATCCTCTAGATCATCTTTATGGGTCAATTGGATTCAAAAATATCTTATCAGGCAGGGGTCTTTTTGGAGCATTAAGGAATCAAGTTCATTAGGCTCTTGGATGTGGAGAAAGCTTTTAAAGCTCAGACCACTTGCAATGCAGCTAGCTCGGATAGAAGTAAATGATGGCTCAACAACTTCATTTTGGTATGATCATTGGTCTCGGTTGGGAGTGTTGATCAACTTAACGGGGGAACGAGGCTGTATAGCTTTAGGGATCCCAATTTATGCTACGGTGGAGAGTGCGGTGCAAACCTACCGAAGGCGTACACTGAGATCCTCTGTCTTGTGTTCAATTGATCAAGAAATTCAAAGGATCAAAGCTCGGGGGCTTACTCAACAGGATGACGCTGTTCTTTGGAAGAGGGGAAATGATGATTTCAGGGAAGGTTTCTGCTCGGCACAGACTTGGAACTTGACCAGAACACATGCTCCTAAAGTCCCTTGATTCAAAGGAATCTGGTTCAAGGAAGCTACTCCCAAGTTCTCCTTTCTTACCTGGCTAGCTGCTCACAACAGGCTATCAACAGGGGACAGGATCAGCATGTGGAACCCCCTTGCTGTCTCTACTTGCTATTTGTGTAACTCTGTTCCTGAAACAAGAGATCACTTATTTTTTGATTGTGGCTTTCCTAGTGAAGTGTGGCGTGGTACGATAAGAGATCTGGCAGGTAGAGGAGTCTCAACTCTTTGGAATCAGTTAATGCAAAGATTGGTGATGGGTCTTACAGACAAGCTCTCCACCTTTCTTTTTCGATATTGTTTCCAAGTTGTAGCCTATGCTTTATGGCGTGAAAGAAATACTCGCCGTGTGGGAGAAGCTCCTCAATCACCCGCTCGTCTTAACATTCTTTTGGATAAATTTGTTCGAAATAGGATCTCATCTTTGAGAAAGAGAGCAGGAAATAACTATGAGAAGGCCATGGCGATCTGATTTGGAAGTAGATGATCTAATCATCAAAATTTTGTAGATTTTCTTTTTTCAATTTCTGTATAAAGAAGCATTAGGTTGTACAAAGGGTTTTTGAAGTGAATAAATTTAAAATTCTTTCAAAAAGATATATTTTAACATCTTATTTATTAGATACTAGATATGGACACGTGCGTTGCACGGATTCTATTTGATATTTTAATTTCAAGAACATATAAAAAGAATGAAAATATTTTTTCACATTAGTTCTTGGATTTTCAGTATATTTATTGGTGACATTTTAATAATAATAATCTTATTATAAATTTTGATTTGTATTTATATTTCAATATTCATGGTGTTTAAAATAGTATATTGATATTTTCATGTTTAATAAATACTTCAATTTTAATATTATTTATAGTTAATTGAAACATTGTAGAACTGTGAACGCTCTATTGTTTATATTGTATAAGACAAATTAAAAACAACACAATTCAAAATATTAATGTTACACAACACCAATCAATATGTTTTATTGATAGTTTACTAAATATCCAATATGCATGCTAGATAAAACATCAAATTTGTGTATTTTACTATTCATGGTGTGACTTTAACCTCTATATAACATTTTGTAGAATATTATTGTTGTTATGTTTTAAAAATCTGAAGCTCTTTAGTTGTTCTGACTCTTGATAGTGTGACATATAATTGTAAGATTGTACTTGGCAAATAGACTAACCTTTTAAACTTGACCTTAACTCTTGTTGATAGTCATTATATAGTTCTTATAGGAAATTGAAGTCTTTTCAGTCTGAAAGGTTTTTTTGCATATGTTGGTATGATACTTATTCTAGATGTAAAAATCAGTTTTTCCACATAACTTCTGGTTAGGATTCCAACTTCGATAATCATGTTGTTTAAGCGAGTCATCAGTATCATTGTTTTATTGTAGAGTCTTTCTCTTTGAGTTAAATTCCTTAAAGCATGACCTACAACATTCCATTGCATAGTCGTTCTCTTTGATTTAAATTCCATAATAACATGATTTATAACAGCATAACCAATTTTATATGTCGATAAGAACAACACACATAAGTATAATAGTCACATTAACTTAGTCACAACAACATAACATCTATATAAAGCTGGACAAAATAACCATAAATTTTGATTCGGTTCATTATCTGTTTCGATTTGAACTGAAATTTTGTATATCCGTAACTTTACGAAGCAAATTAAATATTTATATAAAATATCTGTAAGAAACGAAGCAATCACAAATACTATACTTTTAAGAATGAATATCCGATCTGATACGTTATATGCATATATATATATATAAGTTATATAAATATTATAATTTATATAAATTTTATACTATTTTTATTTATTAGAATATTAAAAAGTAATAGATTTTTATATTTTAATAATTTTTTTATTATTTTATCTTATTTTGGAATTTTATTTATTTTTAATATATTTTTACGGATAATCGGATATTCAGTCACAAATCTAAAAATTTTAGATATCCGAAACACCAAATATCTGGGTGGCTACGGTTAAAATCGGATCGAATACTTGAGTATGATAACAAAATGGATCTGATCAAAATATCTCTAAAAATTTGGATATCTGATTCATGTCCACCCCTACATCTATATGTACAAACACCTAAGTATAACTCTAACAATAACTAATATACGACATCTTGATAATTATATTATTTAAAAAAATTGACATAAATTCAATGTGAAGATCATAATATCTAGTTATTTCCTCAACATGTAAAGCCAAAAAGGATAACATGCGAAGATGTGAAAGAAAATGCAGAAAAACTCACATATATATTTTTTTATCTCTTGACAATATATGAGACAATTTCATCACATATATTGATCAATATATGAATAATTATCATTTCTTTTGGTTTATGATTTTCAAAACAAAAATTTGAGCGTTTAATAACGTATATAGATGTGAATATTTATTGTTTCTTTTGGTTTAATATTTTTAAATAGGAAAGTAATTATTTATAAAACATATTTGAAATAATTATTCAACAAATAGTTTTGATTAAGATTTGAAGAAATAAAAATTACTATTAAACATTCTGTTAAAATTTTATTTTCTTATATTTAAGATTTTAGAAAAAGAAAAATAATTACTATCAATTCAAAAAAATATATATTCTTTTAAAGTTTTAGAAAAATAAAATTATAATTAAAGAAATTATTGAGAATTTTTTTTTAAAGTTTTCAAAAATTAAAAATTAGAAAAAATATCATTAAATATTTATAAAATTACTTTTAAAAATATTTGTATCATATTGTTCTATATTTTATTAATTATGCTATATTTTAGCAACTGTCAAAATTGTAAAAGGAAAATTAATATCAAATAATGTTTTACAATTATCTTTTTTTTGGATATTAGTAAAGGAAAATTAGTATTAAAAAAGTTTTTTTTACAAATCTATTTTTTTAGGATTTTAAAAAGGAAAATTTCTAGAAAATTACTATTAAATATTTTTTAAATTAAATTTACTATTAATAGTTTTGAAATGTACTTTTAAAAATTATTTTTTATCTTTTTACTATATATATTTTTAATCATGAGATATTTTAACACGTGCTACAATATTAAAAAATTACTATCAAATAATATTTTGCAATTATATTTTTAAAAATTTTAAAAAGTAAAATTATTATATATTTACTTTTTAATTTAAAAAAATTATTATCTTAGTATATTTATTTTCATTATGAGATATTTTACCACATATCTATTATAAAAACCATAATTTAATATAGTCTTTTAAAAAACTTATTCAGGATTTAAAAGGAAAAATTCTGAGAAATTATATTAAATAATTTTTACAATTAGATTATTCAAAATTCGTTTTTACTATAGAAGTACATATATTTTAATCATTATATATTTAAACACATGTAAAAAAATTAGAAGGGAAATTACTAGAAATAATCTTTTACAATTATCTTTTGTTTAGATTTTTTTAAATGGAAAATTACTCTTAATAATATTTATAAGATTTCTAATTATAAAATAGATTAACACATGTCACAATTTTAAAGTTTTAATTGCCATGTGTCGCGATCATGTTAATTACTACATGTAAAAAAATTAGAAGGGAAATTACTACAAATAATCTTTTACAATTATCTTTTGTTTAGATTTTTTTAAATGGAAAATTACTATTAATAATATTTATAATAAGATTTTTAATTATAGGATAGATTAACAGATGTCACAATCTTAAAGTTCTAGTTGCCATGTGTCGCGATCATGTTAATTAGTAACTTTGAAAACCAAGCTTTATATAATAAGATGTGGAGGATAAAATATTTTAATACTATTTGGTATTAAAAGTTTTATTCGACGGCAATACAATCCATGCTACATTAACATCCAATTTTGACAAGGATTTTCAAATGCCTCAGTGAAATGTAAAAATAAAATTTGTACTAAAAATCCTGGAATTTTGAGATTTATCTAAAGTTTAATATATATCAACTAAACAAAATTAAAAAAAATGAGAACCAAGGAATATAAAAGAAGAAATCTGATCAAGTTGCAATTAGAAGGTAATCAAATCTAGTAAGGTGTGAATGAAGTAAACTGGCTCTTCAATACCTATAGTAGGTAACGAACACAGATCCACGTTATATATTCTATGTTGATCATTTTCTTTGATATTTGTTATATGAGAAACAATAATCTCCCATTTATTGGTTAAGATAGTCTGGAACTCTGGTCTCTCTACTAATATGATACATTTCTTTTCCTCTACTTCCTCATGCTCCTCCTTTGTCTCCTCTCGTTCTTCGACTCCATTAGTTACTTTCTCAATCGCCTCAGTGTCTTTTCCAGAGATTCTGACGAATTTTGGGATATCGTGCGCGTTTGTAACCCCAACTCTTTGCAAAACCTAAAGTAGAGTGCTACTAGGTCTTCTCCCTGTATCAGGAGTCATCGCAGCTTCTACCTTTCCAGCAGCTGGAGCCTGGATGGATCTTGATTAGAAGCTTGGCTATAGCGCTGAAGAATTTTTCCATAAATGTCAAAGATTTCGATCACTACACAGTCCGTGGCTTGAAGGATAAGCGTCTTCTTCATGTTATCAGCCATTGGACGGATTTGGAGAAGCATATGGAGATGAGACTGAAGTTTCTGAATCCTTTCGAGCTATTGATTAACAGAATCCACCTGAGGTCTCTTATGGCGAGGACTGGTTTGATCAGATACAAAGGAAGAGTACTGATCAAGAAAGGAGAAAAAACCTTTGATAAAAGCTTTGAAATCCCAAGCCTTTGCTTGCTTGGTCAGGAATGACCATAGAAGAATAGACGTGACTTTGCAGCAAAAAAACGCATGCTAGAGCATTAGGTATTTTGTTTCAAACTATGTATCCAAAAAATATTAAAAAGTATAATTGATTCAGAGAATAAGAAGACGTTGGCATGTAGTAGAAGCATAGGACTTCAAATTTACAATTACAAACCTCAACTGCTAAACTTCTAAAGGCTATATATAATTGTTAGTAACTCCAAACTGATTCAAAAAAATATGTATAAGACGTTATTATGTTCATCTGACGATATTTACATACAAGTTCTGCAACTCACCTTATAGAAAAAGAAAAAAATATTTTTTTATTTTTAAATTGTTTTGAGAACTCCTCTTTTAAACTATTAAAGATGGACCGCTATTATGAAATCTAGTCGCAGTAGCCTAATGGTAATTTTTGGAGCTCGGCATGTATCAACGATAGTCTTGAGTTTAATTTTTGTTGGGAATTAAGTAATCGGTATTTTTGATCCGTATAGATTTGAATTTTGGCCTTAATAGTTAGTACGGTGGATCCGTAACTGACGATGAGTCTACTTCTTGAAATTAGTCAGAAAGTATATTCCAAATTCGGGGTAATCATGTGGTATACTTTTGGATTAATCTATGCTCTCAGGAAAGAAAATACTTTTAAATAATTTTCTCATATATTTATAAGAATATTAATAACTAAAAAAGAAAAGCAACCGTGACGGTTATGGCGATTGCAAGTGCGATCGTTCCTTTTCATTTGCTCAAACCCTAATTCTGATCAAACCATGATCAAACTTTTGATGCTTATGTGTCATTTCTTCCTCTTTTTTATGAGAATAATTCTATTTCTTACGGATTGAAAGTTACATCATCTCCTTTACAATTCGCTTGTGCAATCTCCGGCATGGAATGTGCGTTCATGTTCGATGACAAAACAACCAATCTAATTCTATTGAATTTAGAATCAAGTAGTAAAGAACTCATCCTAACCGCTTTGTTTTGGAAATAAATGCCATAGAAACCATCATGGAACGACATTGTCATGGAGATGGAAAAAAATGGACGATCTCAATTTTGGTTTCAAAATTGTGATTTGGTTACAGTGAAGACACCGCAAAAGTATTTGATGAAATTTTATTGGTTCTTCACTGAAGTTTCTTTATTGTATGACAATATTTTTAGAATCGTTGAAAATTGACGGTTCCAGTTTTTATTCTTTTCGAAAGAATCAATATATTTGATTCATTAATGGATATTTATAGTTCTAAATTGGATTTCGATTGTATAATTGCTGAAAGTAATCACATTGAAAATTTTATTACCCAAAAAATGGACCAGAAGAAAACTTCTTCAAAACTATGTTATATTGTATTTTTTTTTTAATTTTAAATTTGCATTTGGCTGTATTTTTATCTTCTTCGTAATCTTACATTTTATCATAAATAAAATTGTTGTTAAAAAAATTATAAGAATATTAAATTTGGGCTGCTTTTTTTTTTTTTTTTTGTCAACAAATTTGGGCTGCTTATCCAGGTGAGTACGTGACAATAGATAATCCACTGCGAATCGACCCATTCTTACACTTTCACCCAAAGATTCTAATCAAAGGACTCTTACCTACTAATTAAACACGTGGTCCATGTTTCCAATAAACGCACCGTTTTACCTGTTATTTCCCAACTCTCTCTCTCTCTCGGACCCTTCTTTATAAAAACTTCCTACTTTCTCTCCTGGAACCAAAGAAGAAAGGAACGATCTTTTAGTTTTCCCGACAATGGCGGCTACTACATTGAACAACTCTTCTTGTCTTCTCCAACCCAAATCCTCCAGCTCCACCACGCGCCTAAACCCTTCTTCTCTCGTCAAGCCCTTCTCGATTCCGACCAGTAAGTCTCGCTGAATCTCGGTTTCAAGATTGGCTTCGATTTATTATTACTATTATTATTTGATTTTCGTTCCACTCTGTGGATTAGGAGTTTCGGTTTCGGGGAAGAGTCGTGGACATGTCTTTACGAAAGCTTCGATTGAAATGGCGCATTCGAACTCGACGCCTTCCGTTGTTGTCAACTCCTCGAATAAGCAAAAGGGTCCCATCATCGTGATTGATAATTACGACAGCTTCACCTACAATCTCTGCCAGGTATTTGAACTATGTCCTAAATCTCATCTATTGCAAGTCGTTAACTTTATAGGAATGTATTCAGATATACATTGTAGATAATTGTTAGAATATAATAATCTCTGTTCGACATGGTAATAATAGTCACAAAAAACTATGTAATGTCAGATTATGCTCTCTTGTTATGTAATCGCTAAGAGTAGCTGTTATGTTGAATCTTATTGTAAAGCCTACCCCGTTCTCTGAGATTCGTCTGTATGTAGAGACAGCTCATGTTTGTCGTTGTTCTTGATCCAGGAATAGCTGATACATCACTTCTTTGAGCTTTAGATTGGTTACTTATCGTTGTTATAAGAACTCGCTGTCTCGTTTGTAATTTTGACTGCTCTGGGATTATCCCACATAACGCATAGGGATTTTCTAGTATACAGTTTCATCATGTCTCACTTCAAGCTCCTCACTCACATAATGGTGTGAAGTGCACTCAGTTTGTCTTGTCCCTTCTCATGATATTTGTATACCTATCTTTTTTGTTTAATAGTATATGGGAGAGCTAGGATGCCATTTTGAAGTTTACCGCAATGATGAACTTACTGTAGAGGAGCTGAAAAGGTGAGAAGAAGAAACAAATATGCATTTCCTGTAAAACGTAAAGGGTTTTGATTCTTTTTTTATGCTCTCTCCTTTTTTTGCAGTAAAAATCCAAGAGGGGTGTTGATTTCTCCTGGGCCTGGTAAATATATTAGCCTCACTTCCTGTGTGGTGTATCTATAAAGATTTTGTAGTGAAGAAAGAGAAGATTAACAACTTTTCAACTCTTGGTAGGTACTCCGCAAGACTCTGGGATTTCCTTACAAACTGTGTTGNATTTGGAGGTTAGTTTGCTTTAGAAACAAAGACATCTTATTCCTATATCAGTGTTCTAAGATGTTTCTGTACTTTGGTTTGTAGGAAAGATCGTGAGGTCGCCATATGGTGTAATGCATGGGAAGAGCTCAATGGTTCACTATGATGAGAAAGGAGAAGAAGGCCTGTTCTCTGGATTATCTAAGTAAGTATGAATCATCAGTTTTTCTCAATGTGTTTTGTTAT